>NLAK01000002.1:0-161267 GCA_002370295.1 Metschnikowia bowlesiae | reverse complement strand
TTCTTCTCCTTCTTCTCCTTCTTCTCCTTCTTCTCCTTCTTCTCCTTCTTCTCCTTCTTCTCCTTCTTCTCCTTCTTCTCCTTCTTCTCCTTTTTTTCTTTGCTCTCCTCTTTTTCCTTTCTTTCCTCCTCACTTTCAGTTACATCCGGTTCTTTCTTCTCTTTCCTAACATCTCTTTGTTTTTCCACTGTCAAATCTTCCTCTTCAGTGAGATTGTCGTATTCTTCTACCTCCACTTCGTCAATCACAAGATTCGACTCGCTTTCAGCCTCTGAACCATCAGATTTGTTTTCAGTGAAGTCAGCAGCACTTTCTTCACTGCAAACATTTCCGTCGCTGACAGCAACACCTTTATCATTGCTCAGGACCGTGTCCTCCACCATCTCACCCTCCATCTCAATTACATCATCCACGAGCGCCATCAAAATTTGCTTGCAGCGCATAGCGTATTCTTTTGAAGGGCCTTTCGGTTCTGCAACAGCGTCTTTCACAGGCTTCTCCGCCTCTGGTTCATCTTTATCGCCGTAAAGCTCCGCATTCACCTTGTCCTCAAGTTTCTTGGAGTACTCGTTCCACAGCACTATCACCGCCTTCAAGTCCTCAACCACACGGTCACGTGCACCGCCCTGGATTCCCTCGATGTACTCGATGAGATAGGGCTCGTATTCCGCCGGAATGGCCTCGATATTCTTTAGTAGCCAGTTTTGCTTCTGCTTGCTGAACTTCCAGTTCTCCTTGTCCTGAGAAAACTGCTTGAGATACGTGAGCTGGTCCTTCTCCGGTGGAGGCGGACGCTCTGCTTTGGGGAGCTTGACCCGTTTGGGGGGCCTTTTGCTCTGTACGTGCTTGTCGCCCTCCTGTGCTCGTCTCTTCTTGTTTAACGTTTTGGCAAGTTTATTGTCAATGGGGGATCCGTCGAGATGAGTGGGGGTGATCAATACATCGTTCCCGGTGTCTTCTTTTACCTGGAGCCCGAGTTTTTTCCACGCGGGGACTTTGCTCATGGTATTGTGTGTACCTATGGGGTTGTAAGAACCGATGGGGTGTATGCACCGATGGGATTGTATGCACCGATGGGGTTGTGTAGCTCTTCTGAAGTAGGCTTGCAATGATGAGGGCGTGCGTGGACCAAGACGCGGTCAAGCCAGCCATTCTCTCACTGTCCTCGGTGTTCATACACTGAACTGGAAATGTCGAGAGCGGATTCTGGTGGAGCATAGACAAGGCGTCACTCTCTATTCTTTGCCTGGAAGCCGTCGTTTATTGTTACCTTTTCGACTCGCCCGAGTCACGGTTGCCGGGTTGGCGCTTGTTTCAAGTCCACTTCCAGAATACTGGCGAGGGTGAAGGAAGGCGATTTTACAATATTATGATACTAGTGATATTTGGTTGCCTAGGATCAACTTTCATTTGCTTAGCTGGCCCGGACTCCCAGTGCTACTGTCCAAATTAATTGATTCCAAGTTGAAGGCTTCCATGACCGACAGGCGCTGTGTAGAAGGCCACATGGTCGCTTTCAATTCGGCGTCGGGCCCCTCATGCTCCCGAATTTTATTTGTCGTCAGTGGGCTTATCCGACGCAGTCTTGTCTCCCAGTCCAGCCTTCTTTTCTTCCCCCGATTCGAACTGGGCCGCCCAGGCCTCGTACTTGGCCTTTAAGTCTTCCGCAATGTCTTGCGCCGTAGCATCCTTATCGGAAGAGTTGGCCATCTTGTCTAGCATGCCGGAAATATAATCAAAGGTATTGGTCACATAGCCATCCATTTGGGGATTTGTGCCGTCAGGGTTCAATAGTTTCTTGACTGAGCGCTCGAGAACGTCGCGTTGCTCCTTGGTAGGCATGTCTTGCTTTTGTGAATCCTGGCCGGCTTCCGGCTTCTCTTCCTGTGCCATGTTGTAGTTAGTGGGTGATGTTGAAGCCGATCCCCACAATTTATACCCTTCACTTCCGCAATAGGCAGTTGGTTATATGCACTCCGTGCCATGCTTGCCTTCGGCGGACTGTCGGGTCTTGGAAGCTTACATGCCTAACGTATCTTGTGAAAGCTTATATGCCTAAATTATCTTATAAAATCCTACATGCCTGAATTATCCCATAAAAGCCTTAATGTTTTTGTCTTGTGAAAGCTTACTTTACGAGCGCCCGAGATGCGGTGGCTGATAATAAGAAGAGCCGGGCCCAATCAACCAATGGTGCCCTCGAACTTGGCATTAGCCGTGGCACCCCCCGGCTTCACGCTCTTGCCCTCGGTCTTGCCTTCGAACTTGGCGTTTTCTCCTTGGGTGGCTCCTTCAGCCTTGCCTTCGAACTTAGTGTTGCTTCCGTCAGCCTTGTTTGACTTGGGGTTGTTTCCACCGGTTTCACTCTCAAATTTGGCGCTTGTTCCGTGGGTTTGCTCCGTCTTGCCCCCCGCGGCCTCTGTCTTGCCCATATGTCCCACTTGGCCGTCGGCTGAATCGCTTGGCTCGTGGCTTTTAATTGTGGCGTGGTTGGGGGAATCTGGAATCACGTCCAACCCGTCGATTTGTTCTGATGCGACATTTTCTTGCAAGTCCTGCTTGTCCGCCAAGCCGCCTAGTTCACCTAGCAACCCGGCCATTTTGAAGTTGCAGGATTGGAAACAAGGGGAGTTAGCAAAATGGTTGCGACCTAGCAACTCGGCGTAAAGAGGCCCCGACTTATATAGCACGCGCGCCCGAGGCCTGCCCGTCGCGTTTCACGGGCACAAGTACTCATGAGGGTTTTGGTGGCAGACTGGGATGAAACGGCAACGGTTTCAGATACCACCGAGGTGTTGGCGTCGTTGGCCGCTGCCAAGAACCCCGGGACTGTCCCGGATTTTGCCCACTACTCTCGTCTCTATCTCCAAGCCTATGGGTCGTACACTCAGCTCCAGCTACCGAGGAATACTGTGGCGGAGGAATCCGCTTTTCAAAAGGGCTTGCATGCAATCGAGCTCTCGTCCATTTGTGCTCTTGAGAAGAACAGATACTTTAAGAACATCACCCTAGATGATCTCGCCGCCTGGGCACCTAAGGTGCAGCTCAGACCTGGCTTTGTTGAAATGATGCGAGGGTTTGTGGGCATCAAGACCATTCTTAGCGTGAACTGGTGCCGAAAGCTCATAGAAGAGGTTTTATTGTTGAATGGTCTTTCAGAAGTGAAGGTGTTTGCCAATGATTTCGAGTACGATGCTCTGGGAACCAGCACGGGGCGTTTTGATGAGTCCATGAGTATCCGCACAGGCTATGATAAGCTACTCCGGCTAAACCAAATTCGAGAAAGCCACCAAGATTGCAGCTTGGCTTATGTTGGGGACAGCTCTGGTGACGTGCTTCCAATACTACTGGCAGATATCGGGATTCTCATCGAGGGAGGAAGAGGCCTAGCCACATTACAGCACTTGACCAACGTGCTTCCGGTGGAGGAAATGCAATCCAACGGCCAGAACTGTGCTTATCAAGGCACTTGGGAGGAAATAGCACAAGTACTCTGAATACCAGCGAAAGTCATAGAAGCACAGATACTTAATGATAAATAACTAACGCCGCCAGTTGTTAGCCCCGTAGAGCGGCAGCTGCGCAGCCATTCCATTGGGCATGGGCATGTACTGTCCGTAGGGATAGCCTGGCGGACCGGGCATGGGGTAACCGTTCTCGTCAACAATCTGCGGACGTGCTACTGGCGAACGGTGGGGGCCATTCGGCGCTCCATTCACTTGAGGCGGGGACATAGCCACGTTGGGTGGGGGCGGAGCAAACTGGCCCCGGATTTGCGGGGGTCCCTGTGCCCCTCTATCCGTAAGACCCCCCATGTATTCTGGTCCGGACCACATCTGGCGCCCAACTGGCTGTGGCAACTGATGTGGAGTGTTTGGTCCTGGCAGCTTCGTGTCTGGTCTGTATGAATATGCAAGTTGGTACACTGGTGGCTGACCACCTCCAGGAGGAAAGCCACTGGGTTGAGAGAAGTGACTAGGGGGTTGTGGTGGAAGCGGTGGGCCGCCTTGCATTTCGCCAGTATGCGTGGGTCTTCCTTCGGGTTGTGCCTGCCTGTCGAAAGCGGGTGAGAACGTTTGGTATTGGCTTTCTGGCACATTGGAGCCCGAGAAGTTGGGACGTGGCCTTGGCGATTCATAGGGCTTCTGAACCGTAGGCTCTGGTCCAGCGCGGGTTCCCTTTTTGTTGTGGCCTTGCACTAATGCTATTCTTTCACTGGGTAACAAGGTCACGAGATCACGAAGAAAATAATTGGGTACTCCTGGCGGAGCGCAGAGTTCAGGCACTGGTCCCTTTCCCTGCGAAGCCGCAAGAAGCTTCTTCGATTTGTTTTCATAGTACTGTGCACTTTCAGTGTCACCATATGAGCGGAAGCAGCTAGCAGCACGGGAACAAGCATCTGCAGCATCCCCAAGTTGATCATCACATCGTTCATACACACAAGATAAGCCATCCCACGCTGTTGCGGTTCCTGGGGAATTCTCGTTCAATTGCAATCGCAAACCCTGGGAATATGCAGCCAAAGCATCGGGGAGTTGTTTGAGTTCCAAGTAGAGTTTTCCGACCGCCAACCACGTAATGGGCAGGCTGCTGGCACGACGAAGGGCAACTTGGTATGCGTCGTAAGCAGCCCGAGGCTGCTCAAGAACAGTGTAAGCTTCGCCGAGAAGACACCAAGGGAGAAAATCCCCGGGAGCATCGCCAGTGGCTTCCTCCTCCAGCTCCTTTTTGGGCTGAGTTTCTTGAGGCTCAGCTTCCACCACCTTGGTCAAGAGCTCGATGGCTCGTTGTGCATGGGCCTTGCTACTATTAAGCAACAACAAATATGCATGTGTGATAAGAATGCGGGGATGGGGTCCGACAGCCAGTTCAGCTTGCTCGCAAGCTTCCAAAGCTTCCGGAATTCTGTTGGCGCGCTCTTTTGCCGTGGCCAATGCACACCAGAGAGCCACATGTTCCTCGACTCTGGCCAATGGAGGAGGCGGTAACAGCAACGTGGCGGTTAGTTCAGCAATCAGCAACTCGATATTGTTATCTGAGGCAGCGATAGCGGCTAGCTCGGCATGAGCGCTTCGGGCTGTTTCCACATCAGATGCTGAATAGTTATGAGGCAGGGGCGGAAGTAGCTGGAGGCAATGAGTGAGCGCGGCCGCCGCCTGAGCACAGGCGCCTGTACGAATGAGGATCTGTGCTTGAAGGAGAAACAGCCCAGCATCTTTGGGTTGGAGGTAAATCGCTTGCAGGATCGCTTGATGTGCTTGGTCCGACAGGTCCAAAAGGATGTAGCACTCGGCCAACTCTTTAAAGAAGTCGGCGCTGTTAGCCAAATTTGGGTATTGATCCACGGCCTTGGTAAGGCGTTGAAGTGATGCTTGCAGGCCTGCCGTTTGCGAGTTTGCGACGTCGCCCATTCGAAGCGAATAGGACCAGCCAAGTAGAGCGTCAAGGGCCCCGGGATAGTGTGCTAGTGCGGCATCATATGCTTTGATGGCTTGGGCGTACATTCCCATGGTAACTGCACAGCTGCCTATGGCAGTCCAGGTAGCTGCCGCCGTAGCTATGTAATCTGACGACCCGCCTGGTTCTCGTGACAAACGGCGTTTGTGTACACGTGGGGACTGAGAAGCCGATCTCTTCACCATGATTAGTTCTTGAGGACTGAAAAGGAAGACCCCTCTGGTTTCGTGGCCTTAAACTGCCTTGGGAGGATGAATACAAAAATTAACCGAGGAAGTCCCTTCGACGAAGATTGCCTTCAGTATTGGGATCAAAATGCTCCCACGGAATGACGATCTTCTTCAGAAGGTGGAGATAGGCGCAGCAGACCAGAACTTGATGGAAGTTTTGGTATGATGCTTTTGTATCACCCAGCGGAATTTGTACGTGGGAGTCTGGGGCTGAAGAAGCGATCAAATTTTTGTATCACAAAGAAATGTCTTTTGAATGCAGCAGGCGAAATATAGGGAAAGACGAATTCCTTCGAGCTATGGGGAGGAGGCGGATGTAAAAATATGGGCTATTGAAGGTGTGGTGAGTGGCGGGGGAAAAAAGGGGCACAAGAAAAAGAGTGGCAAGCAAGCTCCTTGTTGAATGAGACTTCGAAAAATAATGAACATGTTTGCACTATGTATAAGCTTTGGTAGTGCTGCATTACAATGCAGCCTTGATGCAGTTTTACCCGAGCCCCATGAACGCACATAAGGCTTGCGTGCCGCGCACCCCATGTCCACATTGAGGAGACGAATTCGCTTCACGTGAGAGCATTTTGGCGCGGTCAGGAAGCTCAAGGTTCGAAGACTAAAAACGAGAATTCACCCGCATGCATGCGCAGAATACTGAGGATTGTTATGCGTCCATTTCAACTTTACGACGCATCCTCCTCCAATGTGTGGAAATTGTTGAGTCTGCAGTCTACTCTTCTAGAATCGTTTCGGAAGTTTAAAAGCGAAACTTTGGGAGAAAGAATTCCCACCAAAAAAGCACCCCAGGTCTTCTGACCCCATGAATATGTTGCGCTTGCCCCCAATTCATACTCGCCGCTTCCAAGGGCATTATCGCACTAGTTCCTGGAAAAAATTACGTTGCTCGCGCGCGGCGCATAAATATATGTTGGGCCAATTGCGGCAGGATGCATCGCATGTTAAAGACGCGACTCGCAAGTCTTACACAAAGGCTGTGAGTAAGTGCAAGACAGTGAGTTCGGAATTCTTAAATTCAGACGTGGCCAACGATTTTGAAGTCTCCAACATGTACCTGAAAGATAAGCGGAATCATCATGAGTCGAGAATACATGTATACATGCGGGTTCGGCGATATACTAAGAGTTCCAGAATTGCCGCAGGTCACTATACCGAGCCTCAACTGCGGAGCTGCTTATTTGACGCTAAGTGCCTGGTAGCCATAATATTACGAGCGTCCGAAGCATCATTAGCAAAGGACTTTTCGACATGACTAACGGTCCATCTAGACCTTGTAATCTATCTAACCTCTATAGTATTGACGGCGAGATTAAATCAAAGCGTCTTACTTGGAACATCCTTGAAACATGAATCTGACAAGACGTGCACCCGTGCATGAATGTCAGTTTATGCATATGCGCATAGGTACACGAAAGATTCTTCAAAGGAAATACTCTTGTAATGAAGACATTCACTCAGCCATAGCATCTCCGTCCCTAGCATTTGATTTATTCCAAAGTGGGTCGCTCAGCGAATTTCCGTCATGGACCTCTTTTTCTTGCAGCCGTGTCATGTGGGACAGTCACATTGCCGCAGGGTATGAAGACTAGCATCCCCTACACCCCGACACCCTGCATGTAGCACGCATAACGTCGCGCATTACGCATGTGATGCACCACCTCCCTGCGATCAGCATCCCCTTTTTCACTTCTCAGCCATGCTAAAGCTACCACTGCCGACCCTGTTACCTTTGTTCTTTGGATAAAGTTGCTCCAATAATAATATTAAAGCGGCATTTTTCCGCTGCAATCCCCGGGTTCACAACTGATAATTACTGTTTCCCTTGACTCATTGTTGGATAATGTATCTACCATTCCACTCTGCGCACAAAAATGAAGCCCCGCTAAATGGATCAACAAATACTCACCGCAAACTTCAAACCATCACGAAATCTTGCCAGCGAAATCAAGGTGTAATTTTCGTAGTCTCTTAAGAGCTAGTGGGAGCGCGTAAAAGGCCCCGGGGCAGATGGCCGGAATCTGTGGGATTTTAATGACGTACCAGAGCAAGCAAAACAATACACATGCATGCGGACGTGTGTGTGAAAATCTGTCCTGGCTGTAGTTTTCTTCTCAAGCAGGCGCGACATACATACGCGCGCGCCCACACCGTGATTGAATGCATGCGCTGTCCTCTTTGATTGTGTATGACCATGCGCTCCATGCATGTCAGATTGCTTGATACATGCGGCCCACGTGACCTCGGGCATTTCGTTTGCGCATGCTCCTACATCCGAACCTCCGTTTCTCGTGCTGACACATGCAACGTGTAGCACCTGTACACCCGGCTCCCGAAGCGCACCCACCTCATCACTTGGCCTTCCTCGCCACACGCCATGATTCGCATATTCCGCCGCGCGTCCAAAGTCAGCCTCTTGGCGGCCCGATGTCATAGCCTCCTTCTCCCCCTAGCACGTCGCTATTCCCTGGCACACTCTTCAATTAGCGCCCCTCAAGTCTCCTATTTGGTGGCTGATAGTTTGATTCCCAAGTGCATATCATGTGGCATCACCCTCCAGAAGAAGCAGCCAGAGGCCCCTGGCTATTACGTGAACCCAACCTCTACTCAGCATTCCAAGCTTCACAAGCCTGAAGATGCCATCTACGCAAATGCATATGCTAAGCTCAGCGAAGAGGACAAGGCGCTACTTTTAAACGGGTCCACGGCGCCTATGGCCCCCAAACCTCAGCCCACTCGCGCCCCTCCTCGAGGCCACACATGCATTCGATGCCGCAATGCACATTACAAATCTGTATTTGATCCCTCGCAGCATGAGGTAGATTCCGTGGCATCTGTGATGGACCTGCTCCCCCCGGCTGCGAGCATGGTGTATGTCATCAGTGCGGCTGACTTTCCGATGTCTTTGAACAGTCAGGTCTTTCGCTTTAAGGCCGCCCAAACGATGCATTTTGTCATTACCAAATCTGACCTTTTCTTTGCCCGCAATAGCACTGCCTCCAAGAACGGGCTTCAGTTTTTCCAGGATTATCTCCATAACAAGTACAATGTGCCAGCGGAGCGAGTCCATCTAGTATCTGGGCAAGTGGACTGGAACACTGAGCAGCTTTACGAAGCCCTCCCTAACCACTCATTTTTCATTGGCGCTGTGAACTCGGGCAAACTGACTTTACTTCAGCTGTTGGTTTATGTGGGACAAAAAGAACAAGAGAGATTGCCAAATGCTCGAAGACAGCGAACCCGGGAGAAAGATGATAACCTTGCCCAAGGCATTTCCCATAGAAAGCATTTGGCCGCAGAGATTAGACGCTTGAAAACACATCGTGGGCCGGGCGTATCATACATGCCTGGGTTCACGCGAGGCATCATGGCCGTGGAACTTACCAAGAAGAAGGTGATGTATGATGTTCCGGGCTTCGATGTTGGTTCAAGCACCTCCCACCGACTCATTGATATTTTGCTGCCAAGCGCCATCAAGCAGCTCAACAAAGGCAGAAAGTTCCACAAGTACGGAACCTATAGTGCCCACTACGAAACTGCAAGGGCGGGGCAGGTGATTACGGTGGGGGGCACGTTCTTCATGCAAGTGCCCGAGGGATGCATGTACCGAGTTCGGAACTTGATTAACCACAAGGTACACATCTTCAACAACATGGACAAGGCACTCGAAGTGTGGCAGGACGCCAAAGACAAGAGGGCTGTCGAAGGGATTTTCTTGGTTGATAGCAACCGCGCGAAGTTGGTGAAGTTCCAGGTCCCGGAATTCCATGGCTCCTTCGATCTCGTGCTTCAATCCATGGGGTACGTTAATATCACCGCCACAGGCGCTCTTCCGGTAGACCCCAAGCCCCTCTACGTCTACCTACCCGAAGGCATCGAAGCGGTTTGGAGAGATCCTATTGCCAAGTATGTGGCGAAGTCGCTTTCAGGGAAGGACAAGTTCGGGAATTCCTTGGCCAAGGAAAAGTGGGTAAGGCTGAGCACCAAGGTCTTGAAGCGCATACAAAAGGACAACACTTTCACTAAGGAGTTGATCAGAGTGGAAGAGTGATCACAAAGGGCATGAATTTACAGAACCTGGCGAGCCCACCCCTTGAATCTGGCCCAACCCACTCTAGAACGCTGTCCCTGCAGATCGCGTCGCTCAAAGTGACAATCGGTCGCCCCGGACTTGTCTCGAAGTGGTAATTTTCTTCGTGGCCATCGCCCAGCATCGCGTACGCCGTTTCATCTGTACTGCGTCTTATTCGGACCAGCCAGACTCCTCCGCGCGCGATCGGCGTGTCATCGAGGCATGGCCGAGCCCAAAGGGTCCAATCTAGAACCCAGGGGGTCCGGCGCGTCCGAACCGGCTATGTTTCACGCCGCTTTTTGTCAGCCTAGCTTGAGGCGGTCAGGGACATTTTCTAGGGCCGGGGCCTCCGAACGGGTCACAGTCTCTATGGCGAACCTGACGGCCACGCGGCCGGGGCCAACGGCGATGGGTGCGGATTGTTTCACAACGGATATGCATGGGCGGTTCTGTGGGGAGCAAGTCGGGAATGCCGATACACCAATGCGGCTATCGACTGCCCCATTTTGTTAAACGCGGGCGTGGTTACGCAAAAAAGGAGTGCGAAAGCGTGTTTTTCTCGGATGCGTGCAGGACAGGTATACACACCCGTACCGTTGGCCGATGTCTCAGAATGCCCATTTCAATAACAACACGCCTATATATGCATGCGTACAGCCAAAGCAAGCGAAGGCAATAAATTTAATTGAGTTTCTAGTCCTTTTATATACTGACTTCCCTTTGTACACCCATCTCTTCTGTGTTGGTGTTCCGTGAAAAGTATATAGCCTGGTTTCTGCCTCATCAAAGCCCCCAGCGCACTTGTATTTTTTCACCCACGCATCTGGTCCCATTGTTGTTAGCAAACGCCGCCCTCTTCCCACCCCCTACTCCCCTGATCTCCTTCGCCATTGTTGTTCCTGCGATTGGCTACATTCAAGCAACATGTCAACCCAAGCGAGAAGAAAATCCAACATATTCACCTCATTGAGGCAAAGGACCTCCTTCCGGGATTTGCATTCTCAATTAAAGCCCCTGCGGTCATTCACACTTGGCGAGAAGCCTCTTCCCTTGAAACCGTTGGAATTGAATGTGAAGAAGCCCTCTGGCGAGAAGGCTGTGCCACAACAATCCGCCAAAAGAAACCTTAAACCAGAAACACCCACAAACAATGCCGGGCACGAAATGCCTAAAAAAAGCCTCGCAAAAGAGCATGCATTGAAAAAGGACTTAAAACAAACAATCCCCGCTGATGCCGTTATATCCCCTGGTAACGGCGATAAATCAGACGCCTCTAACAAACGCCTCTCCGTCAGCTTCAAAACCAAAGCAAGTCCCTCCAGTGAAAAGACCTTGACCACGGTCGCATCTCAAAGCGATATTGGCTCTCTTGATACCCTCTTCATAGACACTCATCCAATGGACGATACTTTCGCCGGGGACGAGCCTCTTGCAGACAATATCAAGCACCTCAGCTACACCGGGTATATTGACATGGACTTTGATGAGCCATGCACCCCGGCAATGCTTCGCCGCACAACCAACTTCGGGAACATCAACAAATTTGTTTCCAAAGATGGCATTGTTCCCATAAGCAACCGTGCTTCCCTAGAACTCGAGGCCAAAGAAATCGAGCGCTTTACATCAAAAGTGGCCAAGGCCAGCGACGACAACTTTTCCGTTCAGTTGATCGAAAATGCATTCACCATGACCTTCTTTCAGATCGATTCCGACGGCTCCAAAGAGACCCGCTACTGGGACGATCTAGATTTCACTGATGCATTGAAATCCGACTGGGATAGCTCGCGGGATCCCTTGGTATTGTGACTGGCTCATGATGACAATAGCCGGAGCCGAGCATTTTTACATAAACTATAGGACAATAAGTGGCATGTCACAACCAGTCGCCGTAGGAGCGTTTGCAAGTGTCGGGAGCGTAGGGGGCATCCCAACAATGCTCTTGCATATACTTTGGATGGAGCGCCGCGCCATGCCCACGCAGTCTACACATTACACCCGCTTCGAATACATCAATATCTACATCAATGGCAGCGCCGCTTTTCCACGCATTATCCGCGCATGTATAGATATCATAGCCCATTTGCTTTGAACCTGCATGTATGTGCTGCACCCAAGACACTTCAAGAGGCGCTTGGCGTCCCTAATTTGTGCTTGATATGAGCCCCTCAATTCTAAAGAGCCCTGACCGTTTGGATGATCCATTCGCGGCGTTTTGAGTGTCCTCAGCCAGCTTTGAAAACTTGTAACCAAGATCGATCTCTTTCTGGTGCCTGGGCCCCAATCGTGGTGATGGTGGATTTTTGTCTGTTGTCCATTGAGCATCATCCATAGAACACATTTCCCCGAACCCACCTGCACAGTAGAGACCCCCTGTTGATGTGCAAGAAATTCAAACGCTTGCATGCATGTCCAACGAAACGCCTGACCGGGGTGTGGCTAGCCCACTACAACGAAATACAGGGGGTGCCGGTGGCCGCTCGTATGCAGGATGCAACCCCGTGCACCTTGCGTCGTCCACGAAAAAGTGCGCTAAATGAGTCCATTTCCACCCAATTATGTCTGATGACAAAAGCATGAACGCTTCTGATCTTGTCAAAAGCCTTGGCGGCTTGGGACTTTCCGGAGCCGAAAACCCCCTGGCCGAGGTCTCCACAAAGGATACCGCAGGGGCGGCGGCGTCTGCTCCAGGAACATCAACAGACTCCGACGCGACTAAGAATGAAGCGGACAAGGGGGAGAAGGCTTCTGAAGGAGAAGAAAAGACGGCAGTGGAGAAGAGCTCTGCAGAAGAAAAGAAACCATCTGAAGGAGAGGAGACCAAAAGCGAAGCTGCAGACCCCGAAAAGCCCTCCGATAGCAAGTTGGCTTTGGAGGTTCCAGAGGAGCCAGAAACGAATCTCATCAGCTCCACATACGAGGTCAAGGTGAAGCTCGCAGATTTGCAAGCCGACCCCAACTCCCCCCTCTACTCCGCCAATTCGTTCGAGGATTTGGGCCTAAAGCCAGAGTTGTTGAAGGGATTGTATGCTATGAAGTTCAACAAGCCTTCCAAGATTCAGGAGAAAGCATTGCCATTATTGTTGGCAAACCCGCCCGCAAATATGATAGGTCAATCGCAATCGGGTACTGGCAAAACTGCCGCCTTTTCGCTCACTATGCTCTCGCGTGTAGACGAGACTTTGCCGGTGCCTCAGGCGCTTTGCTTGGCTCCCACCAGAGAATTGGCAAGGCAGACCCTTGAGGTTATTGAAACCATGAGCAGGTTTACCAAAACAAAGTGTAAACTTTTGGTGCCTGGCGAGCACTCTCGCTCCGACAGATTCACGGAGGCCATTTATGTGGGTACCCCAGGTACTGTCAACGATTTGATCAAAAAGAGACGGTTGAGAACTGATAACATAAAAGTTTTTGTTGTGGACGAAGCTGACAACATGTTGGAAGCTCAGGGTATGGGTGACCAGTGCGTGCGTGTTAAAAACTTCATGCCATCGTCAGCGCAATTGGTGTTGTTCTCGGCTACTTTCCCCACAGAAGTTCGTGAATATGCCGAAAGAGTGGTGCCAAACGCAAACACGTTGGAGTTGAAGCAGGAGGAGCTCAATGTGGAAGGTATCAAGCAGCTCTATATGGATTGTGATAGTGAAAAGCACAAGTTCGACGTCTTGTGTGGTCTTTACGGGTTGTTGACTATTGGATCGTCAATCATTTTCGTGGAAAAGAAGGAGACCGCAGATACCTTGGGTGACAAGATGCGTGCTGAGGGTCACAAGGTGTCGGTGTTACACGGAGATAAGGACACAGACGAAAGAGATAAATTGTTGGATGACTTCAGGGAAGGAAGAAGTAAGGTGTTGATCACCACCAACGTCTTAGCGCGTGGTATTGACATTGCCTCAGTCTCCATGGTGGTGAATTATGACTTGCCCGTCGATAAATTCCGCAAGCCAGACCCATCCACCTATTTGCATAGAATTGGAAGAACCGGAAGATTCGGTCGTGTTGGTGTTTCCATCTCTTTTGTGCATAACAAATCCTCATACGAAGTGCTCATGGCCATCAGCAAATACTTCGGAAACCTCGAGATAACGCCAGTGCCTACCGACGATTGGGACGAGGTGGAGAAAATCGTCAAGAAAGCACTCAAGAATTAATTTCAAATAGCTTTAGTGTTATATACAAGGTTCACGTTATATGTCGATCGCAGGCTTGAACCGTTTAGGTGCCCTGGATTCCACAATGTTCCAGTCAATGCACCGCCAAACATTTTCCAAGTACTTTTGCTTGCCGAAAGCCCCGTAGTCGTACAAGTAGCATCTCATGGAGGCGTCGATCGCAAGTAAGGGCACGAGCTTGGGGTCTGTGAACAACAGAAGCTCTTCGGCCTCTTCCACCGTGCCCAAAGTGTATTCATCACCGCCGCTGGGCTGGGCCTCATGCGACTCGGACTCACCGTCAACCAGCGTGCCTTCAATCTCTTCCCTGTCTTGCTGTCTTTTCTTGATCGCCTGCTCCTTGGCAGCCTCCTGATTCTTCAAGTTGGTGACCTGGCCGGACCGCATCTGACCATCCACGATCCCCCCATTGTAGGTGTTCATAACGGCCAAGTTGTAGTATGTGCGCTCGACGGAGGTCATGTGCAGCCTCATGTTCGACTCTGCGTATGTGGCCTGAGCGACCAACCATGTGGTACCGTCGCCTTTTATGGATTTGGCGGAGTTAAGCAAGAGAGTTCTAAACTCTGCGATTGATCCAAACGAATCCTCGATCCACTCACGTAAGGCCACCGGTTTGGGTTCGTTCTCGCACTTGGTGGCTATCGAAGGCGTCTCTAATAAGGCCAGCACGGTTGCATGTGTAGGGCTCCAGTCTTTGGCGGAATCAAGTGGAGTTAAAGACTCTAATGCAAAGTGTAAGTTGTGCAATAAGGAAGCACTGGTGTTGACATGCAGGAGATCTGGTTTGTTGCTTGTCACGGATATCAACTCGCTTAAGTCGGCGGGCACGTTTTCCACCTGGTTTTCTGCGAGCTGCTTGTTTAGTTGATCAGTGAGCGACTGGCCCCGCTTAAACCATAACTCATCCACGGCCTTGTGGGAGAACAAGCCATGGAAAGCCTCATTTCCTGACCGGAGGCTGTTGAGCGTATGGATTGACGGTAACACGTAAGACGCTGATCTCTTGCTGCAAAAATGAGTGATTTGGCGCCTGAGCATGCTGTTCGTGATGGAGTGAGGCGGTGAAATTTTCAAGGGCACCGTGCGTGTATGCAGGACGGGGTTGAATTTGACAGAGGAGACTGCTACAAGTCGGCAATGTCTTTGGTATAGATCGGGCGTTGAGTATTTGTGAAACGTACTTAGTTTTAAAGGCCATTCTTAGGTTCGGTTTCCTATGGCCCCTCACTCTACTTGGCGTAGGCAGGCATGCTACAGGTGCGTAATTGTATATCAAGCACAAGCATTCAAGTCAGCGATAAGTGAAGAAACTCCAGGTAACACACTTTTTCAAAAACGCTTTTTCAAAACACTTTACTTAAACAGTTCTCCTGAAGCAATATCTTCGCAAATTAATCGAGTATGGCAAAATTGCAAACGTAGGGTATTTCAGTTAACGTGTTTCGCAGGCTTGAGGAAATGACGTACTGGAGTGCAAATTGGGCACACTAAATACTACCACCAGAAACACCACCATACATGACCCACTAAACTAAAGAGCTAATATCATCAAGAAGCGAAGATTCCAGGGGTCAACGGTTTTGCGCTTCTTCTGATGCCGTAAATTCTTCATAGCGTCTTGGAGTGCCTTCTCCGACCGACTGCCCTGTCCATCCACCACATTGGTGGAACTGGGCTTCAATACACGCAATTTGAGCATATAGGCACTTGCAATCATATCGTCAACGTACCCCACCACTGCCAAATTATCCTCAGTAGAAAGAATATTGTGTGTAGTGCCCACGGTAGGTAGGCCCCATATAGCGCCATTGAGTCGGGAAAAAACACAGCCCTTCAACTCGGGCACGTAGCGTACTTCTGATAGCCAAATGTGGCGTTTCTTGGGGCCCACCTGCACTTGGATCATGCCGTAGCCCAAGGACTCGACGGTCACGCCGAACCTCAGCGAAAGAAGTTCCTTTTTCATGGTAAACTCTTTGAAGTACAGCAATGAGTTGACAACATGAGTCTGGCCATATTCATCCCACACAAACTTGACAAGGTCGAAGTTCTGTTGGGGCTCACTTGTTTGTGCTGTTTGGTGGGTTCCTGTCATGTTACGTTGATCAGCTGAAACAAGACACTTGAGGGTCAGAGATATAGCCGTTACGCATGCTGGCGCGTCATCCCCTATGGACGGCGTGAAGGCTACGCCGCGGCCCCACACTCTAAGTTATTCATCACCTCACAGTTCCTGCCTTGGTCCACCGTTTGAAAATGTCCACTTATGCGCCAGTTGCGACTCCCCTGGAGCTTGACTTTGTGGTGAATACTTTCCGCAACCCTGGCCCATCCGTGTCTAGTCAGCACCTCCTCGGCTACCTATACAATTACCTCCCACATGTGAAAACAGAGCATAACTTGAGGCTCGTATTTGCAAGCTTTTTGAACAACCCCGTCACTTATGGTGCCGACGTACCGTCCTTCGAGGAAAACTACATGATTATAGAGGTTTTCAAGGTACTTTTCGACAAGAAACTCAAGGTGTCTCAGCCTACATTGTGTGTACGAACGTTTTACCATGTGGTTCTTCAAGAGATTCAGAACTTCGTCCACTACGACCCAATGCGTAACTCGTGGAAGGTACTTCCTATTCTTGCCGGTATCGGCTTGAGCTCTGAGCTCCGCGATCTGTTAGCCGAGTCGGTGCCCTTGCGCCGGTCGTTTTCTGGATTCGACAACACCATCGATTCCATGTTTCTGTACTGCTTTCAGAATACGGTATCCGCCTCTTCCGACGATCGAATCGTTTCTCTAGCACTCATTAGCTTGGCTCTCAAGTTCCAGCGTGGCAAGGATGTGCACCCGTATTTGGGGTCCGTGAGTGTGAACCTCGTGATAGACAAACTATTGGCATTGGCTTTCGCCAGTACATGCGGTGCCACATGCTTTGAATGTTTTCTGCTGATGGACCCAGCACTCCCTGACCTTGACCAAGTGGTGCTTACCCAGGTGTTTCAACGGCCGGTGGTGAAGCACTTGAACAAGATTTCTTTTTTGCTAGAGAAGTTGTTTCTGGATCTTCCCCGTACACAGGCAGCCGACGATATGGTCGTTTCAGCATTGCGGACCTTGGAGCGTTTCAATGAGCAACTTAATGCATTCACTAGAAGCAATCCCGTCCTAAATACAGAGTCAATTGGTAATGGCCCCTATGAGCAGCATTACTGGGTATTGATGAAGACCATATTGTTCTCGGAGATTATTATATTTCAAGGCATTGTTTCCAGGTTCCTAACCCTGCAGAAACGGGGATTGTTTCTGGAGTTCTTTGCTCCGA
Source organism: Metschnikowia bowlesiae (assembly GCA_002370295.1). Classification (NCBI taxonomy): domain Eukaryota; kingdom Fungi; phylum Ascomycota; class Pichiomycetes; order Serinales; family Metschnikowiaceae; genus Metschnikowia; species Metschnikowia bowlesiae. The sequence continues at coordinate 144,005 of NLAK01000002.1, read as the reverse complement.
ATAGACAACTCCAGACTATTGAGAAGGCGTACATTGAGATCTGCTACTTGATTGTGAACAATCTTTTTTACCTCAACTTCATCTTGATTTCCATTGGACAGGGTGGGTTTGATAGCTATAATTTCGTCTACTATGTGTGTCTTGAACTTGTCCTCCAGAATAACGTCCGAGGTCGCTTTGAGCTCGTCTCGCGCATGCTCGCCGGTAGTTACGAGGTCAACTTATACCCCGAAGCCCTCAACAGTGATTATGTGTCCAGGTCGAAAGTCGCTTTTGTGTTTGGCTTATGGGAGAACTATTTCCAACAGTCCCAGGCCATTGACGCCCTGTTTCTGGCATACATTTACGATGTGACCTTCACCTTGGTGCAGTCCCCACTCATGCAAGACTCGCTCTTGATCGAAGCGGGTCATTCCGTCTTGTTGGCCCTTTTCTCCAGCAAGAAAAATACTGACGATAACCTAGAAAATGCCTTGGAATACTTTGAACTAGCTGCTAACCAGTTTCCACAAAAGTTGACCGCGCACCAATTGAGCGTGGCTGTGGAGACTTTGGGCAAGAAAATCATGTCCAATCCCATCACATACAAGAATGGCTATTACAGAACCTCTGCTGACAAGTTCTTGGACTTTGTGTACTTCAGATGTTCTGTCACCACTTCAGGCCAGCTGATCAAACAGCACAAAAAAATGGCGTTTACTTCCGCGCAACCGGTCTCGGAAATCGAAGCTTCCTCTACGTTATCCCAGCTCAGGGAAAAAAGCAATGATACTAATATTGTGAAGGCCAACAAACGGAAAAAGCCCAAGGATTTGGCATATATCAACATCGTCCCACATTCAAGAAGAGACTCCTCGCTGAAGGGGGAACTTTCTAGAGACAGAGACGATCCGGATACATCGCGAGAGGGCCTCATATTGGCACTTTTGAATGTCATTCCCTACCTTCCGATGAGTATATTTGTGCATTGGTTAGAGAAGATTTGGGGCCTTATTTTGATGAGCAATGCCAGCGAACAAATCTTCTTGACCGGGAAGTTATGGAAGGTTTTGAGTGAGAACCTTGACCTTAACCGTTGTGAAGTTGCTTACGAATGGTGGTACGAGGAGAAACAGGCCGTGGAACACAACTCCGGCAATCAGGTGAATGACTTTAAATTGTGATGATTTCACACCTACAACCAAACAGTATAAGTAGCAGCACTCGCTATGGTATATTAATTTATACAAACGATGAGATGAATTCAAATAAAATCCGGTGATTTCGGTGGGAAAAGTCCATGGAGATTGCCGCTCAACCGGCTCAATCTTGAAGTGAGAATCCGGAAAAATACACCCGCATTGGCGCAGCAGTTCGCCATAATAATCGTATGCTCTAGCACAGATTTCGAGAGAAGGAATCGAGGGAAGGGGTTGCGAGGTGGGAGGAGATCACTACCCTATGATTTTGCTTAAACTGCGCCAGAAAGATTCGCAAAGACCTAGAGTCCTCCCGCTCTAGTTTGAAGGCCTTTATCACAATGAGAGCCAATGCATGAGTTATGTGATGCCAGACTGATGGCGGGTTATTTTCTGCCAACCTTTAAACTCTTCACTCGGCTTAACAAAGACCCACTACTTTCATCTTCGCCAATAGATGGTCTGCGGTACTCACCACTGCTATCATGGGAGCTTCGGCGTGAGCTGCTATCACTTGCGCTGTTCTTCCTCAATCTTTGTACGAGAGACTTCTTTCTGCCAATTCCACCCCCTATGGCCCCGGGGGGAGCCAAGTAATCATCGCCCTTGGGGGCTGGAGCGCCGTTTAAAAATGTAGTGGACCCTAATCCTGCAGTGGATGGCCCATGTATAGGGGCGGATTTTTCGTTGGCGTCAAACGCCACAACTGAAGGATTCAATCTTGGTATGTTACTGGTACCTTCCAGTTTCTCATGAGAGGGAGTCTCAATCGCCCTTCTACCAAGAATCATGCTCTGGTCCCCGTAATTTCCAAATGCCTGATCCAAACGATCAGAGCTGGCTGCTTGTGGGGGCCCCTTCATCGAGGTGTTTGGCCCGTCTGCGGGGAAGGCTTCCACTGGGGCCGCCTTCTTATTCTTGTTTCTGTGCGGGGTACAGGCGTCAAAGGGCCCGTCATGATGAAAACCTCCGCCGAAAAACGCACTCACATCCAACTTATCAATAGTATCTAAATTCTGCGGCAAATGAGGCGCAGGGGACTTTTTCTTTGAGGATGATTTTTTGGAGGATGATTTATGGCGTCTCTCGCCCTTTTTATCTTGGTGCTTTCCGGAATCACTGTGCGATCTATGCGGTTTGGTGCTGGAGCGGGACGAGCGGCGTTCCGATGATGATGCCTTTTCCTGTGGGTATTCGCTAGGCGAACGCTTATTTCCAGCAACTTCATCATAGGTGGGAGGAGGAGGATGAGGAGGAGGAGGGGCTGAACTTTTGATTGGCTTGGCCGACGTTTTGGGGGGAGGAGGAGGGTCTCTATGATGTTTGTACTCACCATTCATGGCCGAGGCAAAAGGGTTGTTGGAAGTCATTTTCCTGGTATGTTAGTGAAACGGCACAAAAAGCCTGGGTTATGGGGCCGATCAGAACAAGAAAAAGGGATGGTTGGAGTTTGTAATCCAGGGTTCAAGTGGGTGTAGGCTGACAAAAAGAGGAAATCTGCGCATAAAACGGGTGCTTTGGGCCGTCGCATTAGATAACCTGCTTAAAAGGTATTCATAACGGCAAAACAAAGCACTGGCATCTAGGCAGGTCCGAGGCGCGCCAGAAAGGGGAGGGCACGGCTCGAGGCGAACGGCTGTACGCAGGATGCCCAGACGAGATCCTCCTGCAGCGCTGACACAAGGCAAGCACAACCGGGTGAATCCACGCATTGAAGCATTGTCAGTAGAAACAGGTTTAGGCGAGCGTGGGCATATGGCAACGAAAAACGCGATCCATGACCAAAGGTCGGAGTGCGCATTTCGCCGTCTTAGTCGCAACCACACTTATCGCCCAACCCCTGCGGCTTTCGCCTAATTATTTTCTTGCGCATTCGGAGACTCTGACACCCCCGGGATTTTATGCGCAACTGATCCGCCCCGACAATAATACACTTGTTTGCTCGTGCCCAGGTGCGGGGCTGAGAAGTTCGCCATGATCAACTTGCAGTTCGTGGTAGTGAACACGTGCTCAGAAGTAGGACATTGCAATCGCGCCTGAGCCATCCACAGCCATTTCATAACGGAATGCTGTGGTAGCTTCTGAGGCAGTGCGTTTGCAAAGAATCATGCAATATGAAATGACTTGCGCTCATCGGATGCATTAGAAAAACACATGAATACCACCCGCCCGAGCTAAGGAACTTGAATTTCACGTAAAAAGGCCTGCACCCGGAAAAGCTAACCACGCCAAAGCCCGTCTTTAAGCAAATCTACTATTGTAGCCCTGGATGTTCAGCTGCTGTATTGTTTTTTAGGTTTGCCGAGGGAACACATTGTGAATGGTCAAATCGCCGAGTTTCTTACCGTAAATGTATACTGGATTGGCCAAATTCGAGGAACGGAAATGAATGTGGAGGTCTTGATCTAAACCCATAAGAAAGCTGAAAAGTATACATACCTGTCGTAATTAACATTGCTGTCACTTCCGGACCTGGACAGAGAGGGGAAGCTCGGCCTTTGGAATATCTGTACTTCTTCATCCGACAGATCATCTATAAGAGACTTATTCTTCTGTACCCACTCGTCGAATGCCGAATTATTCAGGTGCACTGAGTGGGCAGATTCGTTGCCGTGAATGGACAAGTTGGGTCCTAAAGATTCTCTGCGGAAGGGGTTGAAAGACAGTCTACGGCTCATCGAGTCATAGGAGTGGTTATTTTGCTGATACATTTGAGCAGTCCCGATAACAGGATCTAGAGACCGAGAAAATGGAAAGCTGGAGTTAGGGTCTGGAAGCGGACTTGGCGTGCGAAGGTGGGTTACTGAAATTAACGGTGGGATGGAGTAATTTCGATAACCGCACGCATATACGCGAGAAAAGATGGGGCCCATGGGCGAAAATGGAAGCAATGGTCCGCACCGTTTCATACAGGAGGCTTGCAGGAGGCCTATGGCCGGCACCATCCACAGATGATCACCTTCTTCACTCCGGGATGTTTGCGCATCACCGAAAAGGGAAAGCCAAAGCTTGGTGTCTATTAGGAAGTTCTTACTCGGTATTAAACATATATTGCCTTCTTGCAGGACTTCGACCTGGGGATGTTTCGCTCGTCTTGAGGAATTGGGGCGTGAACTGAAGTTTCAGGAATGGCATGTGACTGCAAAGAGTGAATCGAAGGAGTTGCGTCAAGAAGGAATGGGCTCGCCAGCCTACCGCTTCACTCCACAGCTAGGGGGCGTTCGTACAAGAACCCCCTTTTTTCGTGCATGGATGCGCTTCGGTACAGCCTCAAAAGTGTCACGAGCGAGCAAATTTCGACCAGCCGAGGCCACGCCCATTCGGGCGCTCAGAAAGGCGCACTCGGATGCAGCAGATTGAAGCGCCAGAGTCCGATAGGCACCTCACCACATGCAGGCATCCGATCAGTGCCTGGATTTTGCCCCCCACACAAAATATGTTCAAAAAGAACTCCATGTCCAATCCGAAGGTACACTATTTGTCACGGAAGAATGGCGTCGCTGCTCGTCGTAAGTTCTAGCCTCTATGCTTGTGTCAATAAGCGGCCTTAGCTCTGTTGAGGAACTCATCAGCCCCTCAATGCTAGTGTATGGGTTCTCAATGAAGACATATGGGGCATCGATATTGCCCTCATGTCGGTTTTTTTGATTGAAGAGATACAGAAGCCGCTGGTAATTATTTCCACACAGCTTACAGACCTTGCAAGTGTGGAATTTGTTCTGTAACTCGCCCATGCCAATGTTCTGATGCACTAGATTCTTGAACATGGGTACTACAAAGCGAGCGTTAGCATCAAGCATAAGACCGCTTTCAAACTCATCTGGAGTTATTGAGGAGATAACCGTGGTAGCGGACGTGACTGAGCTTCCGTTTGATGACCCACTATTTGCACGGGACCATTTTTTTTCCTTTGAATCTTGAGAAGGCGGAGAAATTTCAAACGATGCCAGGTCTCTGTTTTTATACAAGCAATTATGGCAAAAAATATACCCGCAAAAGCGGCAGTGGTGCCTTCTTTTCCGCTGCGGGTAGAAAAAAGTAGCGAATTGCTCGAAGCAATTAATGCAGTGGTCTGTCAGGTTGTCCGGGCGCCAGTGATTTCGCGTGGGGCGAGTCTTCTGGTTGTCTTCGTTGGACGGGCGAACCAATAGCTCGAACGGGTTCTCCTCAAGTTTCAGGTTCGGTAGACGGAGCTCTGGGCTCAGGTCATAGTGAAGGTCTTCCTCGTGCAAGTTAGTGTCATCATTTATAGGTCGGAGGACTGCAGGCAAACACATGGGTTTTTTCATATTGTACACTTGCTTCAACGATTCACGTCCATCAGGTCCACTCATTCCAATTCGATCAGAGGCTTGCGCCCGGTGCTCGGGTTGATTATGCCCCATCTTGTTTTCGCTACGCTCCACCGGGGTCACATTGTTGTATAGGTTGGCCATCGCACGAAGGAGGTTTTCTTTCTGAACATCCGACTCTGCCGACCTCGATTCAGCAGAATCCTCTGATCCCGAAAACCGTCGGCCTTGAGAAAGTTCCGGCGTGAGAATCCGGTTACTTTCATGTGTCCACGCAGGTTTTACGGGACCCAGGTATTTACGCGTGGACTGGTTGATATCAGCCCTAGCCGGATGATAAGTGCTCTTCGGAGTACGAGGACTATGACTTGGCAGCGGGGGTTTCGAGATGTCGTTGTCGTTGTCGTTGTCGTTGACTTTGTCTTGTCTGTCATGCGAAGCAGAGTCTTGGCGGGAATCTAACAGGTTTGGGGAGGTGAAACTTTTGCCAGTGAATGGGCGAGGATGTTCGGGCTCATAAGTATAGTTTGCGGCGGTCAGAGACATTCTCGGTGCCCGGATTTGCTCATCATAGTTGATGTTGTTGAAGGTGGGCTGGTACGTCTGGCCGGGTTCCTTCAAACCCTGTCGGCAAGGCAAATTCGAAGGGATTACCGAGGGTTGTAAATGATTGCGGATGGGCTTTTTGCTGAAGGAGAAGGGAGGGAGCTCGTGCCCGTTCAAGTGGTCTTGCTCCATTGATGACTTTCGGGAGACTTTGATCTGCAGAGGGGGAGTGGGCAGAAGCGCTTGTGAGGTGGCCCAGGACTTTAGTGGGAAGGCTTTGTTTGAGCTGGCTCTTAAATTTGACCTCGGGTATTGGTGAAGTTGGCTCGTGGGGGTGGAGGACGCCAGCGCTATGGGTGCTTATTTATTAGATAACGAGATTGGAGGAAAGTCAGCGAATGCGCAATTTGATTCGCACGATAGATAAGCGAAACGTGCATATGCACCCGAGATGTCGCTTCCGGACAATGAACCGTACCAAATCGGAAATGACCTGCTTCGTTCCTAGATTATGTGAATTGTTGAACAACTTAGACGCTCCTGGAGGGGTTCGGCCCAGAATAGCATCTACTACACACAGTTCTTGGTTCGAGGTCCGGGGCGTCTCCGGTGCAAAAGCCTCGACCAAGCCCGAGACTTTCGCGGTCCATCGAGAAAGTACCTGTCATGCGGTGGTGGCCTCTCATCTCCTCTGCCTTTTTCGTACGACTTTTCGACACACCTGGCGTGGCGTGTGGGGAGTGCATACAGTCCGTAACTTCCGAGGTTAAATTAGATCGAACGCTAGTATGCCGGATCGACATGCAAGCCCATGGTCCCACGCCGAACCCACTTCTCACACCCTCAAGACCCTCTTAGGAGCTTCACGTCTTCACCCATAGTAAATCACACCTACTGGGAAGCAGAACGTCTTTCGAGTGTTAAATTCCCATTTACAGGCCACCGCGTTTTTGGGGCAAGCATGCATAGACGTACGACTCTAATCTTTAGGATTTGGGCAAGGATATGAAACTCGCTGTTCGGCCTTGCACTTTTGATGGAAAAAAAGTTACTCGAAAAACGTCTTTTCGACAAGACACGTAGCAATTGTCAATTGGACCGAACACAGGCTAGAATCAACTAGACCAAACAGGAGACGTGGGATAGTTGTCCACGAAGAGTGTGGAGGTGGAAACCAACGCCAAAGAGCGCGAAATCGGCGAATACGAGACCGACATTGGGAAGTTCGCGCAGATAACGAACGAGTTCGAGCCGGAAATATCGGGCTTTGAAACGAACTGGACAAAGTCAAGGCCCAGGCCAAGCGTCACCGCAAATCCGTAGCTGACACCCAAGGCCCGCCCCAAGGGTCAAAGAGCATAGTGGGTTGAGGCGAGCTAAGTTTAGTCTGACGGAGAAAAAGGCGTGCTACAATAGCGCGCGACCTGCTGCCGATTGTTGTTTATTAAGGTGTAGGCGACACTTTATACACTCGAGGCCCACAAACTGAGCAGTCAATGCTTGGTGGCCATTTAATCCTTCATCACAACGTACAAGGCATGGAGAATGGCAGGAAACCAAAAGAACAAACAACAGATAAGGTTGATCCAGAAAGGGGCGGATACACCGGCCTTCATGAACACAGCCAAGGGAGGCAAGAAGATGGCTAAAGTTAGTAAGAGTCGCAAGGCACATAGAGCGGGCACAAATCACAAAGAGCTTCCTCGGATCTCTCTTAGAGATACATACCTAGGATAATGGCGACGATTTTCTCACTGTCCATGTTGTCGATATTTTTGAGGGGCGAAGGAAATTGTGGGTGGGGACTCTCATTTATTTAGCCTAGCCGCGACTCCGAAGGATGGCTTACGCGGAGTGCATGCAGGTGCATTACCCGCATCTTCGTGAAGCTGACGAGGAAAAAGCAGCGGTGCCAGAAAACGAAAACTGATGTCCGGTATATGTGAGGTTGCTTTCTTCAGGCTCCTGTCGTGAATCCCTATATCTTTTTCAAAAAAGTGTCGACCGCGCTGTGTGCAGTATGATAGGGACCGAAACTTTTCGTCAGGGTTTGCTTGCAGTACCTGTTCTGTCTGCGCTCATTCTATGATAAGACCTTGCGTGCATATGCCCAAAGTCTAACAAGACAATACAAAACTTGGCCTTCGGAAGACCCTACGCGAAAATTAAGGTTAGATTGCACGTGCGTTTGTCCCTCCTCATGCTGTTTCCGCAGAGACTCTTATGTATGCTACCAATGCGCCAGTACCGTGAGTCTCTCCGAAGACATCTTGTAGTACACAGAACTTCGCCTTTTGAAGAGTGACTCAAAAACACTTGTCTTTCTAAGCGCCTAGCTAGACAATTTAGAAGCCGCTCCCGAGGACTTTTCCAACCGGCCCCTGTCGTCCACTGAGCTTCTGTTGAGCATGGCCTCCAAGCTCGAAGAGTATGGCGCTTTGGTCTTGTATGGATCATTGTGGGTCTTAACGACCTTGAAGTAGTTCTCATACCAATTTCCGTCATAGACACCGATTGCAGAGTTCAACAAGGTGTCTGGAATCTGGAACGAGTCCGTCAAAGGTATAGCCTGCTCTCTGACCTCGAGACAGCTCTCGCCCACAAGTCTCGTGGAAATGGTATTAGACAACTTGGCATCCAAGACCAGGTATCCGATAAATTCTTTCCCGAAATTTTCCAACAAATGAGTCAAGTAGTACAACCTCAACACCTTGGCTAAGGGGTACAAGAGACTAGGCTGGGTAGTCTTCGAGATGGTCTCAATGAACGTTTCTAACAAGTAGTGATGACAGCGAAGTTTCGACAACAACACTCTTTCGTACGACACAAAGTCCCAACTTTTAGACAGCTTAACCTTTTCTAAGGCCGAGGCGGAAATCCTGACAATCAAGACCTCCAATGCCTTAAGAATAGTCAATGGAGTCAAGTGCTCCTCCGTCAGCAACACAACCTCAGTGCCCACATAGTTCGGGGAGTTCGACAAGAACTGCAAAGAACCAGTAATTTTGGCATTCTTTTGAAGCACATCTTGCACGTTCTTCAAGATAGTTCTGCCTGCAGACATTCCCAAGACGTTGTTATCACCCTCCCAGGTACATTGGACAACCCAGTCCGCATAAGTTTTGCCGAAGCCGGAGTACGCAGAGTAGCCCTGTCCACCACATGATTGTCTGGCCTCAGTGATACACTGCTCAGCCAACCAAGTCAATGTGGACTTGAGAGCAGCAGAGTCAATGAAAAGAGACTTTGTGTCGGCCAAAGCTTTGTAGATGGCCTTTTCGTCATTTCTTTCCACAGCTGCTTCCAACTCATCCACAGTGCTTTGATGCTGGCGTTCCAAACGGTCAGTTCCCACAGCTGCAGCATAAGTCAAGGCCAAGTATGGCATCAACCGGCGCTGATGCAAAGGATAGTTGATCAACTGGGTTTCTTCACCCTTCTTGGATTGGTCTCCCTTGAACTGGCGCCGTCCCACGGCGTATCTTGTGGCCACCGTGATGAAGCGGGCACAGATTCTGTATGAGTCCGAAGCCATGCCCACGCGACCTTGCAAAAGAGAGATGTAGCTCAATTGTTCGAGAGGGGGAAGCGTCACGGTTCCATCTTTGGCCACTTTACAAAACTTCTGCAACATGAAGAAACGAGGGATTCGGACCGACGAAAACTGGATCCATCCATTGTCCACGCCCTCACGGCCCATTTTCGAGCCAATATCGCCAATAGAAACTCCGGGCATCAACTGATGGTTGCTGTCACGAAGGGGCACCACGAAAGTCTTGACTCCGTAGTCCTTGCCGTCGATAATCAAACGTGCATAGATCGACGAGTGTGTGGCAGAATGAGCGGCGCCGCCGATCCACCATTTGGTTGCGCCAATGTGCGGAGTGTTGATCACAAATTCGTCAGTGGATTTATCAAAAGTAGCAGTGGTTTCGACTCCAGCGGCATTAGATCCATGGCCGAGCTCCGTCATGCCGAAACAGCCCCACAACTGCTTCATGTACTTGGCCTCTTTCTCCAAGCACCAGTAGCGGTACTGAGCATCAGTTCCGTTTCCCTTGATGCAATTGATGAAAAGTCCCAAGTTCACGGAAATGCGGATTCCCATCGACGGGTCGTAAGCAGTGATAAGGTTCAAGCGCCGCCAGAAGTCCGCATACGACTCGACCTCCACATACTGGGTCATGCGGGCAATCCGAGTGGTGGTTTGCTCTCTGTTCTGATCACGAGATAACTCGTAGTCGCTGAACCCGGGCGCCAATATCGGGTCTCGCTCCAACAGCTGGTAGAGCTCCAAGATCTTGGTGGCTTTTTCGGGGGTACCCTCCACCACATTGTGCATGTCCAGAGGATCGAACTTTGCTTGAGCCCTTTCTTCGGCCATCAGGATTGCCGGCGTGGGCCCTGCAAAAGTGCTGACTAGAGACTTTCCCGTGATAGGCATTTCTTGTGTGTTGTGAAGAGAGTCGGGCTGTCAACGGTATATATGCGGGGAGGGCATGCTTCGTGTGGGGTAAAACGCGGGCCCTAATCACAGGCTGCTGGAGTCACTTGCCCGCGGACACCAGGGCATGCCCCTCTGCACACCTTCGGCGGTCGCCTTTAGGCATGCGGTCTAAAAAACGCCTGATTTTCATCGCACCGTCACATGAAACGTCGTGTTCCTCTCTAATTGCTCGGAATTTCGGCAATTCATGCCTGGGCAAAGAACATGTGAATTCAGGGGAAGGGGACGGAAACGGTTCTATACTTAGTACACTTCATAAACCCTTCCCAGCTGTAACCATATTTGACAAACTTGGTGAAGTATAGCATCAATTAGTATAAGGAAACCAGGGAAGTTCCAAAGGATTTTATCTTCTGACTAAGTTAGCTTTACACACAAAGAACGGTTGGTAGGAATCGGTATGGAGCCGTAGTTTTGATGACTCAAATCTACAGAGGGCTAAAAATTTGGCTATTCATGTCAGACTACTGAATATGTTAAAATTTAACTCTTATCTGTCATAGTATTCATTCATACATTTACTCATCGGTCAACGCACCTATTTACTTGGACAAAATGTCTCTAGTATCATTGGACGACTCGTATCTGGATCTCTCCTCAATGGTTCCTCTGTTCAAGCCGGTCTCAAACTCGACGCTGTAGGGAGCCTTTGTCTGCGCTGGTGGATTCAAGGTTTTGACGGTGGTGAAGTAGTTTTCGTAGATGTTTCCGTCGTACTTACCAATCTGGGAGTTGAGAGCGAAATCACTGAGCTGGAAGGAGTCAGTGAATGCAATCACATCTGGTCTGATGTCCTGGCAAACCTTAGGCACAATCTTGTTGACAATATCATTTAGGAGCTCAGGAGAGAGGATGTTGTGTGCCAAGAAATCGCCACTTGACTTGTCAATGATGTTTGCCACTGCGTACAACTGCGCGATCTTCTTCAAGTATGGAACAACCTCTTTTTCGTCGGTGGAGTCGACCCTTTCAACGAATTCACCAAACAAGTAGTGGTGTGCCTTCAATCTGGAGATAGCCAAGCTGGCAGCACCAACGGAGTCAAAGTTGTCGTTGTTTTCCTTCACAACCTTGTTGCCCTCAATAGCGATTCTCGTCATCAACACCTCCACTGCGTGCAACACCTTTTTGACATCCAAGGCATCTTCAGGGTTCTTGAGAATGTGATCTTTGGAGTTGTACTGTTTAGCTCCATTCAAGAACGCAAAAGATCCAGACTGCTCTTCATCATTCTCCAATACTGCAGCAACTGCCTTAATCACTGGTTTGCCAACAGACATAGCCAACACTGAATTGTCACCTTCCCAAGTACATTGCACAACCCAGTCGTTATAAGCCTTACCGAAAGCGTTATAGGACGAGTAGCCGTGTCCACCGCAGGATTGTCTGCATTGATCAATGCACTCTGCAGTCAACCAAGTAGCGGTTGATTTGGAAGCAGCGGAGTCAAGAAACACAGACTTCAACTTTTCAACTGACTTACCAATGGAAGCCATGTCGTTGTTGGAAACGCCCTTGTCTAAAGCATCCAATACATCCCCAAGACTCTTGTCCATTTTCCAAGCACCCGCACTAAACACATAGGCTTGGGCCAAGTATGGAAGCAATCTTCTTTGGTGCAAGGGATAGTTAAGTAATTGAGTCTCGGTGCCGTCACCTTGAGAGGCAGATTTGAATTGTCTTCTGCCGAGGGCATATCTGAGAGCAATAGTAGCAAAGCGAGCGGACGTTCTGTAAGAATCCATCACCATGGAAACTCTTCCACCCAACAAAGCGGTGTACGATAATTGCTCCATGGGGGGCATGACAACTTTTCCGTCCTTGGACACCTTACAGAATTTCTGCAACATGAAAAAACGGGGGATTCTGACGTGGGAGAACTGGATCCATCCATTATCAATACCATCTCTTCCCATTTTAGCACCAATATCACCGACAGTGATGCCAGGCATCAAGACGTGTCTGTTGTCTCTCAAGGGTACGATAAAGGTTTTGACTCCGTAATCTTTGCCATTGACAATCAACCTGGCGTAGACCGAGCAGTGGGTGGCGGAGTGTGCCGCACCGCCAATCCACCATTTTGTGGCACCGATGTGTGGGGTATTGATCACAAACTCGTCAGTCTCTTTGTCAAAAGTAGCGGTGGTCTCCAAGCCGGCAACGTTAGAACCATGGGCCAATTCCGTCATACCGAAGCACCCATAGAGGGTCTTCAAGTGCTTGGTTTCCTTGGTGATAGTCCAATAGTTTCTTTGAGACTCGGTACCATTGCCCCTGATACAGCCAAGAAACAAGCCCAAGTTAACCCCAATTCTGGTTCCGACTTGGGGGTCCACGAGATTTAACAAGGAGTTAAACATGGCCTCGTGACTTACAGAGAAACCCTTCTCGAGGTATTGGGCCACACGGGCAATCTTGCGGGCAGTGATTTCCCTCTGTTGGGTCTTTGTTTGCTCGAAATAGCTGGCATCGTTAGACAAAATGGGGTCTCTCTCCATCTGCTGGATGATCACCTTAAACAACTCAGAGTTTTTCTTGGACGACTCCAAGAAGTTGTGCATGGCATCAGGGCTGAACTTCTTGTTTGCTCTCTCCTCTCTGATCAGAGATTGTGGATCTGGAGCAGCAGCCAGGTCAATAGTATTTCTAGCGCTTAACATTCTAGTGTAGGGGATTTGGGAGGGTTGGGGGTTTGTTAATCCTGCTAACAAATAAAGCAACCTTCGAGGGGCAAAATATTTATGGTTTGAAAGAATGGAGGCTTTGCGCTTATATAGAGAAAAAAATGTGGAGAAAATGCCGAGGCACCGGTCCAGCTGTACCGAGGGTTGTAGGCGCCGGCGAAAAACATGCGAGACAGAGCGCGACAGGCACCGAGCGGCACCTAACCATATACTACACTCGGTTTATGCTCACGATAGGCCGCTTGGCGTCCGCGTTGACGCTGCATTGACCACCATGTTCCGGCCACAACACCATGAGTACCAAAGCCACGTTTTTCTCCAGCGTGGGTTTGGTTTTAAAGGAGAGACTCCGGCGGCCGCGTGTGCAGGAGCAAAGGGTGTCTGACGGCCTTGAAAGTCTCTCTTACCATGCACCGTGGGTGCCAGTGAAAGCGATAGAAGATTGGACATCTGTCCGAATAAGGGTGGTCCGATAACTTTGCCGACGCTTTGAAATCAGACCACTGGCAAAACTCCGCAGCTCGTTTGGGGAGCGGACAGGCCCATGTGTTAAAGGCCGCGGAAGCTTGTAAAGATTTCTCGCTACGCGTGACACCAGTCATGCGGCGCGGCAAGCCAGTTTCATGCATTCTCAGGATGGACGGAAGTCAACTTGAGACGAATATGATCGCGCACGCACGCGTGCAAGAGGTGATACGCCCGACTCAGCAATGATGGGAGTTGCGCCTTCGCAATTCATTGACCTGCCCCTCATGGTCCACTGATTCCCGCGAGGATGCAGGCCGTAGTAGGCGACGAGGTGGCAAGTCGAGGGGACGGGCTGTGCATCGAGCAGGGCAAGTGGAAAGTAGCTGGTGAATTTGGCCGTGAAGGATCACACGCTGAGGAGTATTACTGGACGTTGAGTGCTTCTTCAGCACGCGGTCTGCAGAAGCTGTTCTGGAACTCCTCCGGAAATTCATGGCGTTTAGAGCTGTGGATTGCATGAGGTGCCTAAAACGGTCGGGGCTAGTCTCATGCCGGTGCACCAGGCGTTTATCTTCTCGTTATTGATCTTCTACTTGATGGGTTCATAATTGATTCACAAGATCCTTTATTTGTATATACAGCATTTCATTTGAAGGGATTTCCCCGGCTACAATTGGGGCACCAAGAAGTCCATGAGAGAAGACTGGATGAAAGCCACGCCGGCGGCGAAAAGCCCAACCTGTACCGCAGCAGTGAAGGCTGGCGAGTTTCTGATTTGCTCGATTTTGGAGGGAATTTCGTTGGCTTTAGCAGGCATGTTGGATGTTGACGTTTACGTTCAGACATCCTCGCCCAGTTGTGCTGGGTGAGAAAAACTTTCGTCCTATGTGCAGGCCCACTTCGATCTCACCAAAGTGTAGAGTAGAGTAATATCAGGCCAAATAAAGGGTTTGAATCACCTATTGTGGGCTTTGTACTGTTCTCGGGATAACGGGAATACCACCTTTTAATCTCTTTCGTTCTTGTGGTTTGTTTACGACGGAGCGTAGGGTGTATGCTTCTGTACAGTACTCGTTTACCAAGACATACCAAGCTCGCGAGCATGCACTTGACAACACTGGACTCCCGAAAGTGGCTTTTTAGAACGTGTCAAATGAACTCCTATAAATTAAGACACGCAAACTACCAAGCCTGTCCTTTGTCCAGCACGTAAGTCAAGAATAGGTGCGCCGCATAGATCACGTGACCGACAGTTGCGCTCTTCCGTTTGAGACACCGGAGACTAACCACTCAACCAACATGGCACATGTCAAAGCGGATGTGGGCGTAACACCGCAGAATACATACTCCATCGCAGGAAAGCAGCTCAAGCTCGACTCCGCAGTTGATATCTCACCATACGTTCAGGAGTTGGAAGCAAGATCGAATGTCCTCAAGATCGACATCAGCGGTAACACGTTTGGAATTGGGGCCTCCGAGGCTTTCGCTCAGGCGGTGCTCAAGCACAAAGACACCTTGGTGGAGGTCAACTTTTCCGATATTTACACGGGAAGGTTGAACACGGAGATCCCTCAGTCCTTGGATCGCCTCTTGCCTGCCCTCTTGAAGTGTCCTTACCTTCAAATAGTGGACTTATGTGATAACGCATTTGGGTTGCAGACCATCGAGCCTATCGAGTCATACATCTCCAAGGCGGTTTCCGTGCAGCATTTGATATTGTCCAATAACGGCATGGGTCCGTTTGCCGGAACTCGAATCGGCAAGTCTTTGTTCAAATTGTCTCTTGCTAAAAAAAAGACAAACTATCCATCGTTAAAGACGTTTATTTGCGGGAGAAATCGTTTGGAGAACGGCTCGGTTAATTATTTGTCTATCGGCTTGAGAAATCATTCCGATCTAGAGACTGTTCGCCTCTACCAAAATGGTATTCGCCCCGCCGGGGTGGAGAAGTTGATTCAGCAGGGTTTGTCTAGAAACAAGAAATTACAGGTGATTGATTTGCAGGACAATACATTAACAACAAGGGCAGCTACAGCATTGGCCGAAGCATTACAGTCCTGGCCTGACTTGGTTGAGTTGAACTTGGCCGATTGCTTGTTGAAGCCAAAAGGCTCGTTAATCTTAGCAGACCATCTTGCGAATGGTGAGTCCAAGAAGAGATTTACCACCTTGAAGTTGCAGTACAACGAGTTGGAGGGTGATGCTTTGAAACGGTTGGTGAGGTTTGTGTCTGAGAAAGCTCCGGTACTCGAAGTATTGGAGTTGAACGGAAACCGCTTCGAAGAGGACTCAGAAGATATCAAGGCCATCACTGAGACCTTTGAGCTGAGAGGACTCGGAGAATTGGACGAGCTAGATGAATTGGAGGAGTTGGATAGCGATGAGGAAGATGAAGACGACGAAGATGAAAATGACACCTTTGAGGATGCCGATGCTGAATTGGACCAGTTGGAGGCCGAGTTGGCTGGCATTTCCCCAGAAGAAGTAGACACCTCCGTAGATGCAGTTGCCAATGCTTTGGCTGGGACTCATCTCAAGTAGGCGTAAGTGGCTACTATTAGAGGCTTAATTAATTACACATAGCTAAGACACTTTTGCTGTTTCAAGTGAAGGCATTTAAGAAGCTAATTTAGCTATGGTTGCTGGCAATTTAAGATCAGCTTTATCGCCCGTGGAAAATGTAATCACTAGGCGGATATAGTACATTCTGGCAAGAAAGCAAGTTTGGAAACTTGGCACAAGGCAAAGTTCCGAGTTGGAACAGTAATTTGTTGGAAGCTGTTTGAGTTCACCGGTATACTTCTGAGCTTTTGTAACATCCATGTCCACTACAAAGTCATGGGTGTACACCCCAGGTGCTGACTCAGTTAAAGCCAATTTGACTGGCAGTTCATTGCTGTGAATTATGCCTGCAGCGTCGACCAGCTTGGACTCCCGAAATTTCATTCTATTCTCCTTGTGCCTTGAGGTAGCTAAAGCCACAATGTCCTGCTTCAATGTATGCTCGAGCCTGAGGTGATCGGCACCCACATCACGCATGATTTTATCCAACTCTTTTCCATATTCACACATGGACCCTTGGACAATGTTTTTAAAATTGTCCTTCAGAGTGGGTGAGTATTTGTTCTTGAAAAGTAAGTCATGATGCAACTCTATTGGAATGGGGTGCTTGGAAGTTGACATCGTGAAAGCAATGAGTTCGGGGTCAATGTGGGTAATTTCTGGGATCTTTGCGAGCTTGTGGTTTTCCGCAGGCAAGTAGCTAATACTTACTGGAACATGCAATTTAGACGCGTTAATGGGAGGTGCAGCCTTATTATACCCTTGATAGTGGATCATGTACTCATGCCTAGGACTCTTGACCACAAGCATTCCCTGATATTTTGAGCCTCGAAGAAGATTACTTTTTTGCACCGGAACCGAGATCTCGTAGTCCCTGGGCTTAACTAGCTTGTTGACGTTTTTCGTAACATTATCAAGCTGTGTGTAGAGCTGATGGATCTTGTGGCTTTCATGGAACGTTTCCGCATGAACATGTTCTTCGGTGGTGGCGAGATACTCTCTGAATTTTTCCTCTCCTTGCGCTTTGTACTTTTGCAACTCTTTTCCCTTTCTGATCTTCTCTTCGACTCGATTCACAAGATTGTCGAAAAGTAATCTAGTTGCTTCGCGATTGATGACCTTTTCCGCCTCCGATGGGAGCATGTCTTCCAACACTACCCGAATAAAACCAGTTTTCTGGGATATGATAACATACTCATCACCTAAAGAGTCTGTCAATTTTGTTTTCATGTTCGTGGCGTCAACAACGTTGTAACACAGGGCTTTACCGATAAATCTTGCCAGGACACCGTAGCTGGTGGAACTATCAGGAAAAGCAAGGTCCGATACTTCTCTAGGTTTCCTATAATTTGAAGAAAGCTCCTCCGCCGAAAATCCGATTGAAGGAGGAAGCCTAGTATGGGTGGAAAGTCTGTGATCATTACACTCAGTATCCAACATATTTTCCGGGATTTTGAAGGTGAAAAACTTCTTGTACAACACTCCGGGCTGGATAATATTACGTTGCATAGAGTTTTCGGACTGGTCGACTGGGTCCCGTATATTCTTGATATCGTAATGCTTGCTCAGCTCTTTCAAAAGCCGATTCACTTGCATTTGGACGGGATTCCATGAAGCCGCAAAGTCGTACATCTCCAAAAATTTCTTGACTTTGACGGTTCGCTTGACAGGCAAGTTTGAGGGATGGCTATCAGTCACAGTGAGCATTCCTTCGAAAAGCACATAAAACATTTCGAAGGGAATGGGCTCGGTGTGATTGCTCTTGAGGTGAACATATCCGTTGACGTAGTCGCCCTGCTGATACTCGAACTTCAGCGGATCAATGTGCACGGGCTGCACGCCCACCTCACCCACCTCAGCCGTGAAATGCACTCCAATGTTGATGTTTTTAGAGTATGGGTTGTCCGAATGGGTGAGGTTTCTCAAATTATGGATGTTATCTAATATAGTTTCTTTCCAAGAAGTGGTGGCTTGATCCGCGACAATGATGTCTGAGCCAGAGTCTGATACATGGCCACAGGGTAGGTGTTGCAGACTCATTTCAGTGAGGGGTGTGTTGCCACTTGAGACGCCGGACGTGGACTGGATGGTCAGAGTCTCATCGTACTCAGGAGGCTGCGACTCTCCGTAGAAACATGAATGATACATGTCATAGGAGGGAAGAATGGACCACACGGGGTCCGATTGGGACTTCGTTTCCGACATCTGAAATCTGGGTGCGATAACTTCACAGCGCACCGGCAGCTCTTTTAACGCGGCTCACTTGCAGCGCTGCTTTTGGCGGGTGCGAATGACTCTTTTGCATCTTGGCGGGTTCGAATAAGTATTTTGCGCTTTTGGTGCGTCGTTTGC
Source organism: Metschnikowia bowlesiae (assembly GCA_002370295.1). NCBI lineage: Eukaryota > Fungi > Ascomycota > Pichiomycetes > Serinales > Metschnikowiaceae > Metschnikowia > Metschnikowia bowlesiae. Next base: position 125,416 of record NLAK01000002.1, on the reverse strand, counting down.
GCTTTTGGCGCGTCTTTTGGTCGAGTCCTGAACTTTTGGTTATGGAGCCCCTGTCTTTGCTTTGCTAGTCGCGTTTTTTCACTAGGCCATTTGAATGGTGGATCTCTTCTAACAAAAGCCAGCTTCGGTTCGCCAAACGAAGCAATTTTGATTGGTGCCACCACTGCTTCAAATAGACGAGGCTGGTCTCTCTGAGACCACGTGCCGGGCACCTTCCCTGGCTCAAGGCTTGAAAAGGAGAGTCTAAGCTCCGTGAAAGGCGGAGCTTAGTGAGGCGAAAACCCAAGACCACTAGTTAGAAGCATGGATACTCAATATATTACAGTACTATTCAAATTAGTGCGCCAAAAATATTCAAACTAGTGCGACAAAATGATTCAAACTATTGCGACAAATGTTTCAAACCAGAACACTACCGAGATGATGACCTAAGTTCCAAACAATACTAGAATCATTAGGACACTAATGATAGCACTGTTCCAGATTATGTGTAGGTGAGCTTACAGCCCAACACTTCTCTTTCTTTTAAACTGGATGGGTATGTGTAAACTTTGCGAAAGCGGCCTCACCATCGTGGCACGCATTCGACGGTCCAAATTTGGCGGGCAGAACGTGCATGAACAGCGCTTAATGAGCAGTATGTCATGCGTTAGACCCTAAAACTGTTGAGGGCCCTGGATTGATTCGCGCATGTATGCATGGCGGTAGCTAACATTCGATTGTTTTCTTCATGACGCTTACAGGACAGTGTGCACCTGGTGAGGTTCCAGGGGCAAGGGTCCAAATTCAAATAAGCAACCCGCTGACTCGACGAGAACAACTAGGAGAATTCCATGTGGGAAACTATTTAGAAGGCCCTTAACATTAGACCCACTAAACAACAAGTGTATCTGGTTCTGGTAAGGGAAGCTACGCCGTCATCCCACGCACTACGAATGCAATTACTAGACTCTTTAAATGGCCACTGGAAATCTGACATGGGCTGACCTGGGGTGTACCCGAACTGCCAAGTTTTACGTGGTTTCGGAATTCTCCTTCACATAAACCGTTTTTGCCGCATCAGGCCATCGCGTCAATTCGCAGTCATTTGCAAATGTACCTTTTTTGGCGCGCGTGGTGTCACACAATACCAAGGACAAAAAGGGAGCTTCGCTACCCAAAGAGCCAATCATCTGTTGCGTTTTAAGTCACTCGAGACCTCAGCCCGTCGCACAGCTACGTTAAGGGTAACTAGTGGTACAAGATACTCAAACGCGACTCCTCTTGGGAAAATCACCGACATATATTAATTCAAAAACAATAAACAGCACCAGGCATGCCACCGCTAACGGCCAAACTTCCTTAGCTCCAAGTACCTCAAACCAGGATAGGCAACACCGCTGAAAGCTACACAAAGCCACATTGCAATATCTCCACCATACGCACCGCCCACTTTCCTGGCAAGCGGGCCAATCCAATAAGTTTGAGACATTCCAACAGCAGCTCCTGCAGCGCCACAGAGAAACGCGAATGTGGCGGCATATCCTTGGGTAAGCTTTTCCTGGTTGTTCCAGATGATAAAGTTGTAATTGCAATTCTCATTTGCCCTCAAGTAGTCCGTATCGCTATCAACATCCAGGAACTCGCGCACATATAAGTGCCGGAAGCGCTTCGTGCGGAAGATGGTATTCTCTTCTAAGAGAAGCGTGAAATACATGGTCATCCAGTATCCCACCATAGGCAAAAAGTTGCCCAAAATAGTGGCAAACTTGTATCTGCCGAAGATAGCCAACACCAAGTAAATGGCCGTCAACACCACGGCCCACAACCACCGTGGAATCTTAGCCATCGGAATTCCAAGCAACTGGATACCGAACACCGCCGAGTAAGTGTTGAGAATATTGTTGGAGATCAATGACAAGAAAATCAAAATGAGAAGAAACTTGCCACCAGCGCCCCATGGCTCAAAGGCCGCGTGAAGAAGACCCCCCATACCCATAGATTCGTATGCCTCAGACCATGGCGCGTAGTTGAGTGCGACATTACCTATTAATATGGCCACCACGCCGACAAATGTTGTAGGGAGCAAGGTCCCAAGAAATGTCAAGAGAAATACTTGTCCATCTGGAGTGTCTTGCGGAAACAAGACGTAGTAGTCCGACGCAATGGAGCCCCATGTAGATGTGATTGAGTAACAGAGCGCAAAAAACGAAAACGAATTTCCCACAATGGAAGCAGAGTCCTCCTTGGGCAGGTCTGCCATCGACAAGTATTCGTATTTTTGCGACGAGGCAATATACAACATGAGGAATGCAAGATTCACTGGAATTGACAAGTAGGCTTCGACCTTTACCAAGAAGCGAATGCCCCCGATTGAGATGCAAAGAGAGCTCACAGCAATAATCACAATCGACACCAATAGCGGCACTTTGCCATCACTCACAACACTGAGGATTTGGCCCCCAACAATGCAGTTCACCACTGACCACCCCATGACTCCCACAATGCTGGCTAAACCAACAAGCTTTACAAACCACCATCCAAAAAGAAAACGAGCACTGACCATTTGCCTGCAACCGGAACGAGGACCCATTAGGGAGCAGTAAGCTGCCACCAAACATCCAAGGAATTGACCAAGAAGACCCACGATAAGCGTCTTTTTAAGCCCAAGACCAAAAAGCATTGGGCCAAGGTAAAAACTTGACATCGACGAGAGGCCTCCGCAAGCAGAAAGCCATAATCCCATAACTGTTATGAGCTGGCGGGTCTTGTTTTGCGACCTTTTGTATGGTGAGACTCTCTCAATCCCAGTCACCTCAATGCCAATAGAATCGAGGAGGTCAGAAAACTTCTTGATCACTTGATAGGGCTTGATCTCATCCTTCTCATCCACTAGGCGGTCGGAGCCATATGACGAGATGTCACTGGAGTCTTTGGAATGCTTCTGCTGCTCAAAGCTTTCGACTGCCATGATGTTAGTAGAAGTGACTGGGGGAGTACAGGGGAGTAAAGAGGGTATGAGTGAGTCATGCGCGAGGAGTGATGGCCAGCTTGTACACAAGGTATAAAAAGAAAAGCCCGATGCGGGGCTCGAACCCGCAACCTTTTGATTGACCTTATAAGACTTAAGAGTCAAATGCTCTACCGATTGAGCTAACCAGGCTTTATTCGGCCTTAAAAATTTTTTTTTAAGTCTAAAATGCTAGTTTTACTAAGGACATGAGAATCTACTTAGCTTGAAGTGGGGTTAGCCAAAGCTCTGGTTTCCCATATGTGTGAATATCATACATGTACGAGGCTCCGATAAAGCAAGTGCAAGATTTTTAGTAATGCCTAGTGCATAGAGAAGATGTATTCGCTGATTATCCCTGAAACAAGGGGAATAATTTACACTTATATTGGAAAGTGGCCAAAGGTGAGTCAAGGAGTTTGGAACCATTTGCTGTGAAAAAACCCCAATCGGGCTACTTAGATAAGGATGGCATCTCAGGCGAGTCCGAGCTTGCATACGGGAAAACCACGACTGTGCATCCTATAAGCTTCAGCTGGTAGTCCCAAGTCATAAATGGCGCCTCAGGGGCCACTTGACCTACGGATAAGCCAGATTGGGATTTGTTGGGTCGCCAAGGCGCCCTCGTCATGTCCCAACATCCCACTTCTGCCAAGGATGGCGCCATCGTGCCCCCACGCCGGCTGAAAATGGTGCAATCAGGCCCGGGCCGCATGAGGCGTTATCTATATAAGTTTGGATGATCCCCCTTGTTTTAGGAATCATCAACGAATACACCTTCTCTTAGGTACTTGACGTTAAAACAATTACAAAAGAAACTAACAAGGGGGAAGCTTAAAATCTGGCCGGAATTATTAGGGGGAAGTAGTTGTGAACAGCACTATTTAATCTTACGTATAGTATAGTCAACACAGATACCATTAAGTAACTACGAGCACCCATAATGTTCAGAAAAGTTTCTCTTATTATTCATCGTTCAGAATAATTAGTCCTCATATATACCTTTTTGCTGGCAAATCCCTGCACAATTGAGAAGCCCGTCCGAAAACTCTTGCGACTATAGGCTAACGCTCCGGGATGCATAATAATACAAACATAGTGTTGTCATGATTGAGATCCACAGACAGGCAATCTTAGGCACAACATGGTGCAGGACGAAGAGAGTATAGACATAGCTACGGTTTACAGTGTTTTTCAAAACTATTCAAATTAGTGCGCCAAAAATATTCAAACTAGTGCGACAAAATGATTCAAACTATTGCGACAAATGTTTCAAACCAGAACCCTACGCAAATTTGGTCTGAAAGTTAGCGCGAAGGGGTACGAAACCTTTTGTCGTGGTGGTTTGAAAGATTTCACAGCATTAGTTTGAACACTTCTGGAAAACACTGTAAGGAGCGGAGCCAACAGACCGCGCCTGGACAACCCCCACCGGATGTCATGAATGAGATCCACAGACAGGCTTACGAAAAGCAGGACGGAGTGCACACAAGTGACCGAGACACGGAGCAGAAAGAAGGATAGGAGGGGCCCCCTCGCGCCGAATTATGAAAGGGCTAGTTATTTTACGCAGTTTAGTTTGAATATAAGTAAGGGACTGAGACAAAGCCTAACTATAGCTCACCTCATCGATAAAGTGAGAGAACCCCCGACCAATCATAACAGAAACCAGAGAAGGAAAGCAAAAACGCGGGTCTAAATTGTAACCTGAAAAACTGGGGTATAAGAAAGGCTCCGCGTCACAAGAAATAAATAAGTTGGTTATTTTACGTGGTTATAGTTTGAATTCAAGCAAGGGTTTGCGCCAGCTCCTACTTTCACTCACCACAGAGCGACGAGTCAAAACACTTGGTAACGTAGCTTGAAGAAATGAGTGCCCCTCCTACGATACACCCCGTCCTTGCCAACGAGACGCCACAAAATTTGAATGGGTGGCCCATTTACGATGGAAACCGCAATCCGACGACAGTGGATACTTTCATTAAGACGATCGAGCAATATTTTGTTGCCGGCGACAACGAACAACAGCGTAGAATGCTACTTCGCTGCCTCGTCGGAGAAGCGGGCTCTTGGATCGACCAAGTCCGCCAGTCACCAACATGGGCGAATAGCGACGGCTACGAAATTCTTGAAGCCCTCAGGAAATACTTCCGCCTGGATTACTTTATCGAAGGGATATTCGCCCGCCTTTTGACGCTTCGCCAAGGCAAAACCTCGCTTGGCCCGCACCTTACCGCGTTCAACGCTCTTCTTTCGGACCTTCCAGCCGACCTGCTCAATTCGGAAGGCCGCTGCGCCTTTCTCCTCCTTAGTCTCCGGCCAGAAGTCGCTGCTGACGCCCGCATGCTTATGACACGCTCTTACGACGAACTTTTTCACTACCTCCTGCATTTGGCCAATACCGTACCGGCAACTCGCCAGCCAAAGCCTACCACAGGACGGTATGCCGTGTGTGTTGATGCAATCGCACCAACCAAGATGACCAGCGAATTAGCCCCTCCCACCAATGACTGTGTATCCTTGTCCAGGAAGGAAATCAACCCCAATAACAATCGTACCCTTTCCAACCTCGTGTGTTTCTATTGCAAGAAGAAGGGACACGTCCAACGGAATTGCAAACGACGCCAACACTCCTGTCGGTCCAAATCAGCGTCACAGAAATTTTCGGTTGCTGAGTCAGACATGAAATCATCCATCATGCAACCAGAATAATGGCCACTAGAGGCACGTGAGCTTTGCAAACGTGATTTTACGGCGTATAAGTTTAAGCCCGAATTAGAAGATTAACGGATAAGAAGATAAGTAAGGCAATAAGATATGCGAATACAGGATATCCGCATAACCCTCTGGCTAGGGAATGTAGTAAGCGCATACGATTGTCATTGACTCTTAGAATAGGGGTACCAGGGTAGAATGCCAGAACCGAACCCTCCTGTTGAAAAAAGAAGAACTCCATTGCTAAACACAGTTATACGACTGTGATACAAGAAGCTACGATTAATTTGACGTACGCTAGACCTTCATTTTGTATAGTATCTGAACGGGCGATGTTACACTTGCAGTAGCCGTCAGAATGTTTCCCAATACATTGATCATCCTTAGAGGTGTTGTTAGTGGAAGCGATCCATAAGCATTGACAAGCCGCTAGAACCATTAACGAGTTTTCATGAGTACGAGTTTCCGATAACGTCATAGGGTAACTATGGTTGAAAGGACAATATGCAGAATTATTATCTCACCAGATATACAATGGGAAAAGAGCCTATTTATGGACAGCGAAAACTCCATTACGTGTTGTTGAAGACTAGGAAACACCTCGGATGCATGCACATGCATTTCGGCAGATCCGGAATCGCGCATGACGGGTTGCAGGAGTTGAATCCATATGCTCGACGCAACACTGTGGAAATGTTTGCGTTCGAAAAACTTCTGCGAAGACTTCAGGGGATACTTGAAGCACAAGCTTAGTATGAAATTACCAGCCAGTCACTGCACCAGACTAGTTCTTCAGGCAACCCCCGAGTCTTCGTAACATTATCTACCGATATCCTAAGGGGCTGAGGTTTGGGCTTGAATAAGACTGCTGGCAATTGAGTATGTGCAACTCGCCAACAGTTTTCTTCTGGTGACGCAGAATATGCCAAGCAAAGAGCCATCTCGCCAACAGGGGAAGAGACTGTTTTGACAGAAAATTGCTCAGCTTTATATTCGAAGAATAGTTTCATCTTGCGTGAAGTGAACTCTCCAAGCTGAGTCGAATTCTCGATTCAGCAGTTGAATAATATTGGTATCGCGACTCTGTTTAACGTGTTATTCAGTCAGTGACAGAAGCAATCAAAGATTGCGTCGACCTTCGTTAACGAATTCCGTTGCTCGTCCTGAGATCCAGTCATAGGCCAGCCTCTTCGAATTTAGGCTGCGACAGAAAGATAATACCTCGCACCCTAGGCGTCGCTATTAATGGATTCATGCGAATTTGGCGGCTTCAACCCACCAAGTATGCCATGACAGGTATATGAAGGGCCACTTTGAACCCAATTTTTGTACATCCAATTCCTAGGTCTAATCTGGCGAGTACTTTACCCAAGAGAATCTTCCGTATACAATTGTTGCGCCCGAACCTCAGAACTCTCATTTTTGGGAGTTTGCGCCCAACTCACAGCTGAATCCGCATAATATCGGGGTCAGTCCTCGTTCTTGGCCAAGATCCACCGATAAAACGTCGGGAAGAAGTGCCATAAGAGACAATAAAAGAGGAAAGGGACCTTTTGAACGCGGAAGCAGAGAGAAGGTTCACGTATTTCAATCGATGGCTCAAAAAATCTAGAGGACCACGTTGTACTCGGCAACTTGGGTCTGTCTTAGCGGACCTAGTGTACCGAAAATTGGCAAAAATGATGAATGTGCTGCGAGACATGTCCCAAAAGAATGGACGGCTGCGCCGCGAAACCAACAAGTGATTCCAGTGTGTATGCCCGAGGTGGTTGATGACTTTACATTAAGGGGTCTAAGATATTATAAGAATAGGCTGCGGCCTCAGGTCAAATGCAAAGATTATTGTTGTAGTAACGTGCAACTTTTTGGAAATCCGCTGGCAAATATTGCAGTCGCGGGCAGTGACAGAAATTCACGAGTATAGCCCAAGAAGCCCTTCATGTACATAAGAGCTTGAACAAGACAAGACATAAATGAGGCATACACGAGACATAAAGTAAGGCGTACACTAGACATTAAAGACAAGTACATGAGAAGTGTAGATGAGTCTTGTCTCTGAACCAGTACTAATATCTGCTTATTTGTCAGGAACAAACCGCGATCGCTCCGTCCACAGCTTCTCGAAGTAAGCTTGAATCCACTGAAAAAGACAGTCGCTTACCACCAGAAGATACGTAGGGGAGTATTGGCGCACGTTCAAGTAGAGGGCACTCCCACTTTTAGCAGTCAGTATACCAAAGCTATGTCTGGCTTGAGTAGTGTTCTAGCCATAAGGCACCTGACTCCGTTTTATCACAGAGCTCGCACTCATTGTCAAGGTTACCGAACATTTCGCTACTTGCTGCAACCAAACGACTTCCATGTCACACTCGCAACGGAACTCAATGTGGTGTGATGGATATGGATGACGATGGCCTCGCCATCCTCACTGGGGTCTTTATCTGAAAGTTGTTATGAACTAGCGTACTAACAAACCGCAGAGTGATTGTCGGAATTTGATATCTGACAGTATTAACAGATCCACAAGAAACAGATGGGGACGATGAAGCGCTAAAACGCACACGTGGGAGAGAAACGAGCTGCAGACAAATGGCTGAGACTATCCGACTCACAGCCCGTACAATGAAGCTTCATTCGGTTACCCTGTGACGCCCATCTTCATTTGGCATTTCACTCAGATATTAGTACACCGATGCTTGACCTGTGTTCGGCCATTGTTGCCGGTTGCCGACCAACACCCAGCAACCAATTGTAGTGGCTTGATGTATAGGTCTGGTACTTCAGCAGTGAGAGTGGCGATTATGCTTGAAATATATCGGTTTGACGTTTTCAAGGAAAGTGATTTCCATGGCACAATAATAGTGGAGCCGATAAAAAGTAGAATAAGCGCGTAAGGGCCCACATCCTATTCCTGAAGTACGTTGCGTTCATAAGACTAAATCATTCCACATTGGCCTCCCGAGACTCTCAAACACTTCAGGCTAGGATCGAATTTCCTAACAGTTCGAGCCACTTCAGGAAAACCTTATTTATCGAGCAAAGCCAGAAGCGTCCCAGTATCAAACATGTTGCTGCCCGACTGAAGGGTTTTGGCCAAGATTACGAGGGACTTTTCCGTAAAGTCGGGCTTCTTTCGGAGCTCATCAAGGTCGTCTGCAAATGTAGTGGTCATGTACGCCAAAAATTCCGATTCCAACTCCTTTCGATCACGCGCAAGCGTCTCGCTGGCCTCTGCTGGAGTGACTCCCTCTGTGCTGGTAAATTGTATGGAGTCAAGCTTTTTTTGTATTTCAGCAGGGATGAATGTGTTTTCAGTGGCGTCGTGTGCAAACCCTGAGTCGATCTCGGGGTCAGATTGTATGTCTATGTCGTTGATGCTGATGGCCTCTTTTGGTAGCGAGCTTGGCTCGCCTGCTTCTTCAGGCTGCTTGGAGGCGGGGCGTGACCCCGAGTCGGAGTCCAGGGAGTCAGAGTCCGAAGAAAAGTCCTCTGTTCTTCTCTTTTTCCTCCTCCTATTTTTGGTGGGCTTTGTATGTTTCGGGGCCATCGATGGGGTACATCTTGATTTTTTGCTCGATGGAGCAGTGAGCACATCGGGACTTGCCACGTGATGCGGCCCATACCACGTGACGAGACACCAATACGTTCCAAGGTGCCAAGCGAAGCCCAATCCAAGTTTAAACAGATACTAACGTCTTGGTATTTTCTTAGGGCTTATGAGAGTGGGCATGCTGTTAATCGTGTGGACCAAGCGCATAGTTTGGCACACGTCTGCACAGTTCATCTAGGCGCCTTGAGATAGGCCATTACCTGGAATGGAATTAGCCCTGGATTTGAGCAATGTGTCCTGGAATCGCCCTCCCGAAATATCCGAAAACTAGTGTGGCTCTACGTATTTTTGACATGTTGTCTGGACTAGGTGACATTTGGGGCCCACATTAGAACTTCTTGAGATGCACGCGCAGCGCATGGCTAGACCAAATCCGGCATACAGGCCACCGGTGCTCCACATTCTTGGAAAGCCAGTTGGTTTGCCCTGGCGGACTCAAAAGTATTGTTCTGCGGCGATTGCGAAATGTTCATAAGACCTCTATTTACTTCTTGTTGGACATGGATCTTCTGGAATGGTCTACTTCTTAGGGGCTGGTCGCTTCTTCTTCACCACCATGGCTGATAAGTCATTTACAGGAGCATTTCTCTTATCACCCGAGTTCGCGGGGGCCCCAGTGGCACTGGCCACGGCCTCGCCCAAAAGACCTTTGATCATTTGCATTTGCTCCGACTCTAACTCCTCGGACGGGTTCCTTTGCAACTCTGAATAACGCTCCTTCAACTCCACTAACAAATCTTGGTCTTCCTTTTTCTTCAGAGGATCTTTTTCCAATGCCGTCCGGTTTTCCACATTCTGGATGGCTGCCTGCATGTGGTGAGCCGCCTCCTTGCGCAGATTTGGATCCTCCACGCAAAACTCAAGGGCCAAGGAGAGTTTGTAATGAGACTCCGATACCAAGGACGACGTGTCCAGCGGATATAGAGACTTGCGGATCTCGAGGCACGACTTCAAGTCGCGTGCGGCCTGGGGGAAGTTCTCTGACTCCAAAGAAACCTCGCCAAGCAAGTCGTATGTCTCGTGCAATTTTTCTAGCGTGTCAATGTATTCAGTGTGGGCCTTGGCACTGGTGCTCAATGTATATGGGGATTCGAGGCCAGTGACGTCTTTTTCCAACTCCTGCTTGCGTTGCTCCAACAATGCTCGTGCAATGTCCAAGATATCCCACGCGGCCTCAAAATCACTTTGATCTTCGGCATCTCCATCATCCCCGGCATCTCCTTCATCTTTTTCATCTCCGGCATCATCTTCATCCCCAGCATCCTGTTCCGCGCCTTCTTCAGCACCAGGAGAAGACTTTGATTCACCTCCGCTTTCCTCTGAATCCCCCTCGTCTTCCTCGGCAACATCGTTCTCGCCAGCGGCCATCCCCTCCTCGAACTGGAAATCATCATCTTCTTCGTGCTCTTCCGGATCACGCCCTGGCTGCTCAGCCTGGCTGACTCCACCCAAAACACCCGAATGGGCCACGCCGTTTTGAAACAAGGCCTTCCCATACAATAGAAGAAGGTTCGCGTCATCGTGGTCGTTCTCCTCGCTGAAAAGCTTACATGCCTCTGCATAATGGGAGGCCGCCGCCTCGTATTCTTTCAAAGCATACAGCTTGGAGCCCTCGCCGAGTAGGGTGACTATCGCCTCGGAATACATGATGCACCCGTAGAAAGTGCCGGTTCCGTAGGTGATAGACGCGCCTGCAATGCGCGCGCCTCGGCCTTGTGCAACTATTGGCCTGCAAATCTATATTCTTAGAAAACCACCCCAACGTTCTACTGCAACTCCGAATGTCTTGGGTCCATGGGTACTAGGGCCATAAATAACATCCTGTGCTGAATCCAACTCCAGCAGGTGAAGGCTTACGAACAAAGTGGGCGGGCGCAACTGTTGCTCACTATCCAATGCATTCGATTCCGACTAAAGGCCCTCAGGTCAAACGCCGTGTATCCACCTTGCAACTTCTGTGCCAGACGGTGCGGCTTGGGTTGCTGGTACATTCGGCATCGTTACCTGGAGCATGAGTAGCACGCGCACAGGGTAAGTGGTGGCGTGGTGCATGTCTGCAATTGCCAGCAACTGACCATCGAGAAAAGGGACCGATGACGCCGTGGAGGCGCCTACATAAACATAAACGTATGGTCGTCACTTGCAAAACACCAATCTCAACTTTTTGGCTTAGTCTTCCAAAGCTCCACTCAACTCGGCTGCGATAGAGCCGCACCCACCCTGGCACGTGACGCGATATCTTCCTTGAACAAGCCTTTCTCTTGCCCCACTTACTGTTTACGGACCTCCACCCCACCATCAACGATCAAGTCTACTCTCGCTGAAGATCAAAAAAAATTCCGCCTACTCTGGTGCTGAAGACGTTTTAGTCAATCGAATTTACGTCTGTTCCACGCATACAGCCATCGCAAGACCCGAAAGCTCTAAACAATGAGTAGGAGACAATTACATCGCAAACCACCTCCGCCACTAGACGGCTTTGCAGAGCTGCAAAGATTGAAGACGAAAGTCGATACGAACACCCCCTCCAGTCCTGAACCGTCCAACCATTCACACCCGAATGCCTCAGGAATGCAACCGCAAGCACTGTCTCGAGCATCTGAACGCTTCGGCCTGCCCTCATCTCTTGGGAGAGATAGGGTTGTTGCAGAGACACAATTGAATGGGTTCTACCCAAATCTGTCGTTTGAGAATGTCACACCGCAATCTTTTGAGTACAGTTATGTCTCAACAGATGGCCCCTCACATTCGGACACCCAGCTGAGTTTCCTTGCCCATGCTCCTGGCGACTCTGTATTATCTCCTTTGGGTGACTACATAGATCCTGAATTTGACCATGCGTTTGTGAGATTAGAGTCTCCTCGCCCTAAAGGTCCTCAGGAATTGCCCGAAGACTGCCTCCTACCCTCCATCTTCCGTTCCGGGTCCCAGACAACTTTACAAAGTGTTCCATCCTCTACCATAGGCGTTCAACCTACTCTCAAAGGCAATTCGCCTTTTAATCCCAGTGGGCTAGAACATCGGCTTTCTCAACGGAAACAAGAGCACTTGCTCAATAAGGAGCTGAATGTCCCTTTTGTCCTCCAGTCTTCGTCTTTCAGAAAAAACTCCGGATCTAGGAAATTCCAGAACCTACTGGTTGGCGGCAACTCTTCTTCGCCAAACCTGATTTCGGACGCTTCTTCGTTGGAATTCACTAACTACGATGATATGCCTTCTGAAGACTTCACCTCGATCGCCGATTTGAATCAAGGGGCTTCTCGCTCAAATTCAAAATTAAGTGAACGCACTTATGCTACAAAGACCTCGGACTGTCCATACCCTGTCGATGATTCTGAACCAATAGATTCGCAGGACGTAGGATCTTGGGCAACTCCAACCCGAATCCCAACTCTAACGGGGCGAGAGCCCATGAGCAAAAGCGCTAATTCCGGTTCCCCTCTCGCCAGCAATCTGTCCCCCAAACTCCGATTCATCGACACTAGTCAGCCGTACGGCATGTATTCCTCATCGCCAGAACTGCCTTTAAACTCAAGAAGCTTGCTGAGTTCTCCGACAAAAGGCTCAATTAATTTCCATCTGAGGAACGATTACGCATCGCAGGTGTCGGAGAGTAGAAGCAGCAGATCCCCCTCCCCGAAGAAGTACGTTGGTTCGCCGAGAGGCAAGTCTCCCACGAGAATGTTACCACCATTTCTATCAGCTGATGACAGTACCCAAGAAACCCTGGACCCATACTACGAAGAATCCCGGATGCCAAGATGGAGTTTGATTGAACATGACGACTTTGACTACTATGATGATTCATTCTTCAAACTAAATGAGGAGGATCAATTTGACTACTCAATCTTGCCTGAGTTACCCCTGAGAGCGAACGAGTCGCCAGTTGAACAACCTGGCTTTCTAGATGACCATAAGGGATCCGACACAATATTGCACCACACTCCAACGTTGCGTCGCAAGAACGACGATTTGCCCCCAGTTCCTTTAAACTTACCACTGCTACCCTTTTCTTCAGCTTTGCTTTCTAATTTTCATTTTTCTGAGTGTCCTAGTGTTTGGTCTTTGAAAAATATCTTCCAATGGTGTGTTCAGCTCACAAGTTGGATGCACACCGAGACAATCAGTCAAAAGGAGTTAAAAAAAGCCCTCATAAAACTCATAGCTTACTGCAAACCAGATATCCCGGTGGATTTGATCAATAGAAATGCCTTACATATCATTGACTCGTTTGTTGCTGCCGGCGTACTCGTGCCAAGTGGAGACAAAAGTACGGGGAAGGGGATTGGTTTTGAAATTAACGTTTCAGGTGACATCCAAGGTGTGTTGGTTGATCTCACAGATTGCTATTCATTTGACGAGAGCCACAAAAACCAGACAGATTTATCTCAAAAGTGCTACTCCTCACTGTGCCCAATCAACAAATTAATCGAACATGAAAACCTGATGAAGAATACAGACATCAGCGAGCTACAGCTTGGTAGTGATTGGGCAAGCCACTGGAGATTGACTGCTCAAGATATGACCATAGACGTTTCTGAGTCTAAGAGACAATCATTTCTTTTCGACTTGATTAAATTTGAGCAGACGTTCATTCAAAGAGCCGAATGCTTTATCGAAGTTGCCGCTCCAGAATTCATTCGTCAAGCAAAAATCATTCTGAATGGACAAAATGCCACGGTAATGAAGGATTTTGAACAAAACATCTTCAGTTCTTCCACTAGTCTTTGTTCCATACATCAGAATTTGTTATATGAGCCTCTTCTTCGAATTCTTGTTAGTGACGGCAAGTTCATCAAGAGAATTACAGACATAGCAGACTTGTACAAGTCATGGTCCAAAGAGGCTAGAAAACCTCTTCTAGCATACATGAGTGCCATGCCCATGATCCAGGATTTGTTGAACAACCCGGCACTCAAAGCATGGGACCATACACTCCGGTTAAATGCGAAGGTTAAAAAATTGCAAGTGAATGGAAGTTTACTATTGATGAGCACTTTTAATTCGAGATACCAGCAATTGCCTCTCCAACTCATGGATGTGCGGAAATTCTTTGATGAGAGTGACGAGGAGTACCTGGCTCTAACGGAAGCAATCGAATCGATAAGGCGTTTGGGAACCAGAGTCAATGAAATGAAAGTTTATGCTGATAATATTCACTCTTTGCAGGTGATTAAAGGACAATTAACTTGGAAGTCGAACATTTTTCAACCCAATCTTCACTTGAATTCAATGAATCGAAAGCTTTTCTTCCGAGGGGATTTATTACGGAAAGGTGACTTGAAGATCAATTCCAGCCAAGTGCACATGATTGCATTAGACAACTACATTCTTCTCACCGACAAACAAAAGAATCAAAAATCGATCTCGATGAAGATATCCGAAACACCCATACCTGTGGATTACTTAATTGTTGAAAATCGAGAAAAAGAGGCGTCAAGCTTGGGGATAAAGTCCAATGCGTCACAGAATCTGGTATCACTGGATGTGGCGTCAGAGGAGGTGTCGTCATACCCTTTCAAAGTACGCTATGCAGGGCGTGGAAAAGCTGAATCCCATACATTAATAACAGCCACGGAGAAGGACCGCCAAAGATGGATCTCGGTCTTGCAGAAAGCCAAGCTGAATGCAACGAAGCGTAATTTGCAGGGTGCGCCTTTCAACTTCAAGCTAATAGACAACAGCTTTTTCGCATATGAGCCAGCTGCCAAGCTCACCAAGTTTCCAATACTTGCTTCCAATGACCCTATATCTATTCTTGCGAGAGAAAGCCCCCTTTCAGCGACTAGTGCCACAACGTTTATTAACAGGCAAGTGCAGTGCTCCGAGATGTTTAACTTCATGAATGGGCAGTTTCACTTCCTAGGGACCACTGCAGGTGTCTACTGCTTTGACGAAAAAAACATTTGGAAGAAAATCATTAACATGAACAATGTCACGCGATTGACTGTGATTCCAGAGCTGAACGTTGTATTGGTGTTGGCCAACAAAATGCTACGGTACTTCCCGCTCCAACTGTTGATCAACTTGTACTACGAGAAGAAGGAGCATGTGACGTCGTATCAGATATCCAACGAGTCGATCATGTTTTACGAGTTTGGCCAGCATTTGGGACTACCCACGCTAATCGTGGCCAAGAAGAAAAATACTAGCTCTACCACCTTTAAAGTGTTTGTGCTACAGGAGGACAACAACGGAATTTTGAGCACGATCGAAGTGGTGAAGAAATTCTACATCCAGGCCGAATGCTACGGAATCTCCATCTTCAACACGTCGCTAGCTGTGCACACACAACGTGGGTTTGAGATTTTAGACTTGCAGAAGCTTTCTCCGCGAACGGTTCCAGAGTTCCCCACTTCCGACACTACTACAAAAAAACTCGATGGCTACAGCAGAAAGAAGGTTGCCCAAACGCCTGATGTTATTAAGAAGATGACCTCGCATGCTATCCCTTTGGGCATGTTCAAGTTGACCAACAACAAGGAGTTTCTTTTGGTATTTAGCGAGTGCGCCATCTTCGTCAATAAGGCAGGGAAGTTGTCCAGAAGCTCGATGATTCGCTTCGACTATCGCGCAAAGGACATTGCATTTACTGACAACAATCTATTTTTGGTGTGCGAAGAAGTGATCGAGATTTGGAGTATCAGTGATTCGACCACCTCGCCAAACAAGCTAGCGCAGGTAATTCCGAACAAGGACATCCATTTGTTGAATGCAGAGGCATTGACATTTCGCTCAGTGAATCCACTCAAGACGGACGTGCAATTGATTTTCCGCCTCGTGAAGAAAGTCAAGGCCACATGAAATCGGGCACCACCGATATAGTTTCGCACTCCTGAAGGTGCATATGAGATAGGCGCCTTGAGAAAAACCCTCGGATAGAAAATGTGGGGAAATGTTCGAGCGCACCACCCAGGACATGTCAAGTGGTGCCACCGCAAACTAGCGTATCCCTAGCTTTTTTCCACCAATTGCGCTGCATTGAAATATGGTTGACTTTAACGTTAATGGAAAAACTGCAGTGGTGACGGGAGGATCTCGAGGATTGGGATTGTATGCAGCAGAGGCCTACGTTGTTGGGGGCGCTAAAGCTGTGGTGATTACGTCCAGAAAATCAGCAGCTTGCGAGAAGGCCAAAGAGTACTTGGAAAATGTGGCCAGGGAGCATGGCCAGCACACCACCATATACTCCATTCCTGCCGATTTGGCTGATGAGAAGCAGTGTGTGAAGTTCCATGCCGAGGTGCACAAAACGGTGGGCGAAATCAACATACTAGTTGCCAACGCAGGTGCCACATGGGGAGCACCATTGGAGTCGCATACTGCTGCGGCTGTACGGAAGATCTTGGAATTGAATGTTGTTTCTGTTTACCACTGCATCAAGTTGTTCGCGGACGACCTTGAGAAGGCTTCCAGCGACCTGGATCCGCTGAGGGTGATCATCATGTCTTCAGTTGCGTCATTGGTTGCCAGTGACCCTGTGGGCGTGTACGGGTACTTGGCCTCAAAGGCCGGTGTTTCACACATGGGCAAGAACTTGGCCGTGCAATTGGGCCCACGCAACATTACCGTGAACTCATTGGCCCCAGGGTTCTTCCCCACGAAAATGTCGCAAGGTGTGTTGGACATGGCTGGTGATATGATGGCTGAGCAGAATCCCAGGAAAAGATTGGGGGTGAAGGAGGACATCATAGGGGTGATTCTCTTCATGAGTGCGCAACAATCCAACTACATCAATGGCATTGTTTTACCGATTGACGGTGGATCACACATCGGCGGATCGTTCATGCCAAAGATGTGAGTGGATTGCGCCCACGAAGCGGTATGTCCCGACTCTTGATGTGACAAGCTACATAGTTCGAATGTAACATGCGTATTTTGCTCACACGTATGTGCCTATACCAAAAGACCGGGCGCGCTCTATCAACGATGCTTCTCGAGTAGATAGGAAACAATACCGCTTTGATAAAGAACAACACCCTCGGACGATACCCTTAGACGATATCCTTAGAAGATACCCTTAGACCATAAGAGAGCGATACCTTGGAGAAAGTGATAACTTCAAGAGATTTACACCTCAGCTGAAACGACAACTCTGACAGTACGAGACTTCCACTGAAAATCACACCACTTCAGGGACAAGAACGCCAGATTACTAGTCTTTACTCTGGCCAATACCACACCAGCTCGCAAACACATTTCAGTTACAAAAACGCAAAATGGGGCTAGCCTCTTCCACTATCCTAGACTCCTTGATGGAGGGAAACAACTTCGACCGAGACGAAATCGACCGGTTGCGCAAGCGGTTCATGAAGCTCGACGCCGATCGGAGCGGTACCATCGACAAGAACGAGTTTTTATCAATTCCCGGAATATCCAGCAATCCATTGGCGTTTCGGCTCATGGATGTGTTCGACTTGGACTCCGACGGCACGATTGATTTCCACGAGTTTCTCACTGGGCTTTCTGCATTTAGTGGCAAGTCTTCCCGAACAGACAAGCTTCGGTTTGCGTTCAAGATCTACGACATTGACCGAGACGGCTTCATTGGCAACGCCGAACTTTTTATAGTGATGAAGGCCATGGTTGGGAAAAACCTCCAGGACTCTGAGCTCCAGCAGATTGTCGACAAGAGTATCATGGAGGCCGACAAGGACGGCGACGGCAAGCTCAGTTTCGAGGAGTTCAAGCTGGCCGTTGACCTGAACCAGATCGAGTCTGTCCTTACGCTTAATGCATTTTGAGACCAATTTGTATCTCACTAGACATCTCCACAACTTGGGGATATTCAAAAATGCTGGTTCTTAAGGCAAGGATTTTCCAAAGACGGTACTTGACCACTGGACAAGAGATGCAGTACCAAAACCAAGCACCCTACGTCACACCTCACCAACGCACTCCACCAACGCACCACTCCACCACACAATGCCATACCTACCCACTAGACCTTCATAATGCTTCGAGTGCCAATCAACAAAACTCCGAGCCTTGTATTTGACCGGCGTGTCCAAAGTAGTACACTACATCCCAACAATGCGCACGTGAGTGTACTCGTGCGACGCACTAATGTGTAGCTCCAGTAGACACTACGCAGCATGAACCCCTTCGAGTCCATAAATCTAGATGACTCCGTGGCCGCCACACCAGCACACCACTTGGAGTCGTCTCTGGACGACGGCCTAGATCCCAATGACTTCCTTTCGCAAGGCGGTCATCCGGACCCTGCGTCTCTCCAGCACCTGCACGCTTCTGACCACCACACTCCTGGCCACACTCCTGGCCACACTCCTGGAGACACTCCTGGCCATTCCCCTGGCCCCAACCCTGGCCACACCCCTGACCACAGCACCCAAATCCCAACCCTTTTGAATTCGGAGGATCTTGACACCTCGGCGGTGTTTGAGTCGATGCACAGTTCCATCTTCAACCTCGAAAGCTTTAGCCCCTCCCACGTGGATCAAATGCAGGCGGCGCACACAGAGAGCACCATAAAGTACCTACGCAACCGACATGACAGGTTTGCTTCCGAGTTAGACGCCGCCGTGGCCCTTCACAAGAAGTTTTCGGAGGCTGGAGACGATTGCTCTGATGCCCGCACGGGCGTGGTGGGCCTTTTCAACCAACTATCCGAGAATTGCTTGGCGCAGTGTGAAATGTACACGCGGGAGCTCGCCTACACGCAGCATTCTCTTGCCTACTTTCAAAAGTTGGACCGCCAGCGGCTGAAGGTGCTTCGGCGCATCAAGCACATCAAAAGCGACAAGAACAAGTTTGGGGCTAAGCTCGACAGCCTACTAGCGCAGCGCTCGGGTATCGACACGGAGATTGCGACGTTGGAGACGCGTTTGGAGGCCCTTCGAGCCAAGCAGAGCACCGTGGATGTTGAGATCAACGGCACCATCTCGGTGTTGGAAAGCAAGTCTGCCAAGTACGTCAATTACTTTCGCCATCTCGAGACTTCCGCCAAGGCGGCGATTTTGGATTTTCTAGGAACGGGCTCGGGTTCCCCACAAAGCATTGCGACCTATTTGAAGACAGAGAAGGTTGCTGCCGCGTTCAGCTCCACAAATCATTGCATCACGGCCGCCGCTGCGCCTGCCCACGAGGACAACTTGTCCAGTGTCGGACAAGAATCCTCGCACAAGCTCAGCCCTAAGGCTGCCGACATGGGCATGCAGGCCCTCGAGATCCCTGCGGACGTTTCAGCAGTTGCATACAAAAAGCCCAATGCTGCCTACGACAAGGGCTTCGACACCGCATCTAAGCAGCTCGAAACGTTGAAGAAAGGAGTCTCCAACCTTGTGCATGCGTTGAAAAATGCCTCGAATGAAGCCCCCGCCAAGACGGCAGCCCCAAGAAAACTCGACGACTCGCTGAACACTATCTCGGAGAAACTCGACTTCTCGCCTATGTTTCAGCTATTAACATCCAAAATCGACACGTTGAAGCACTTCGAGATCCAGTCATCGAGGCTCTCGCAGACATACCGTGCGCAGTCCGTCATGTGGCTGGACGTTTGTGTGTTTTTGGAAAAACAAGAGACCGGCTTGTTGCACTGCATATCGGCATCCGACAATACCGCTGGCGTGTCGAATACGTTACAAACCATCCTTAATAGCTCGAAATCTTATTTGGAGGCATGTCGCAAATCTGCCCAAAATCAGGAAACCGCTCCCAAGTTTCTAGACACCTTGATCCACCAAGAGCTTCGGGCCGTCAACACAGCTCTCGACAACATCCTGGTGCATCAGCTGCATGGCGGTATGCTGCAAAGCTTGGGGCGCTCCGGAGCCATTGGTGCAGGCGTCACCCAAGAGACCCCGGGCAAAACGTGAGCTGTGCAAGAGTCCTCCTATGGACGCCGAGGCCGCCTTTTTTGTATGAATACATTGGGGGTGGCGCTTTTGAATGAAGTCCCGTGCTGGGTGCTCGGAGGTTTGTGAATCCCGCTCTTGCTTGCTTGCACGTGCGGTGGCTTGGCCGGGTGCTTTGGTGCGTACTTGTCCGTGCGGTTTGCATTGTTTGCTGGATAGTCAGATTGGCGTGGTCTGTCCGGAAGGTCCGCACGATTTCCAGAATTACCCGCGTGGTTTCCTTTGTTTGGAGGATAATCACTTTGGTGACGCGTAGGGCCAGGGTGATTCGACGTCGGAAGGTTCTCATTCATAACTCCTTGGTGATGTGCAGCCAGCGCAGACGAAGCGTCTTGATTGTTGTGAACATAGAATTTCTTGTGGCGAGGTTTCTTGTCAGGAAAACTGTTTTTCCTCTTCTTAGCTTCGGGCTCCCCCATAAATTGGGATCCTGTGTTTCTTTTGCCGTCGCTCATATGGTGATGCCGGGGTCCGTTCTTTGATGAGTCATGGGGGTTTGAAGGTTCCGGGTATGTGTGTTTCGCATGGGTCCCCTTGGAGGCAAGTTTGGACACATAGTCTTTTAACTCCATGTTTTTTGACTCGTATTCTTTTAGCTCCTTATCTTTGGAGTCGCAGTCTTTTAACTCTTTGCCCTTTGGCTCCTTGTCCTTTGGCTCCTTGTCCTTTGGCTCCTTGTCCGTTGGCTCCTTGTCTTTTGACTCCTTGTCTTTTGGCTCCTTGGGGGCATCTTTTGACTCTTCGGACGAGTCATTTGGCGACACGCCAGACTTGTTTTTGCCTGACTGAATGGCTAGAGTCTTATCCAAGTTTGGCTCGGACTTGGAGGCATCCGTCTGGGTCTTCATTTCGGGCTGCCCGTCTTGGCCAAGCAGGGGTTTTTCGGGTACGTGTCTTAGATTCCTCAAATGGGCATATTGCTTGAGAAATCCTGGCTCAGCCGGGGTGACACTGTCGCGCAGGGCAGCATCTTCGATGAGTTTCTCCCAAATCTTGTCTCTTTTTAAGGAGCTCTTATTGCCAAGAATCCACAAAGTAGTACGGGCACGTGTGAGCGCAACATTCATACGCCGCACGTCGCTCAAGAATCCAACACTTCCGGTATCACTAGCTCGCACACACGACATTATGATGATTTCCTTCTCCTGTCCTTGGAACCCGTCCACAGTGTTGAAATCGATTTCATTGAAGATGGCGTTTCCGTACTGTCGCTGGAAAACATCCCGAAGAACCCTAATCTGTTCCTTGTAAGGAGAAATAATCCCGATTTTTCCGCGGAACATTGCTGTCGGTAGCATCAACATGACTTGTTTCACGAGCTCCAAAGCAACCTTTGCTTCTGCGGTGTTGAAAAAAGACTTTGATTTCACGTTTTGCTGGTGTCGACTGGTTATATCGAAAAACCGATACGGAGTTAAAGGCATATGGGCGTGCCAAGATCTAGTCGTCTTCGCCCTCATGCCCTCGCCATCGGAGAGCCTCGAATTGTAAAACTGCACACTAGGGAAGCGGGATATATCAGGATGCATCCGATATTGGACGTCCAACAAGTAAATGGACCCTGGGTGTTGCTTCTGCATCCTAACGAACAAGCTCTCGTCGTACCCGAAAGAAGAGGCTCTCTGAGAGAGAACTGTAGGGGGCAACTGGTTTGGGTCACCCACCATCACACACTTTTTGCACCCATATCGCAAAGGAATTATCGCAGACAACTCCACACTCTGACAAGCCTCGTCAATGATCACTTGGTCGAACTTGATGGACATGCCCGCCAAAAAGTCGTGCGCAGATCCAGATAAAGTGGAGCAGATCACCTGGGCATCGTTGATAATCTTGGCCTGGGCATGCCTTCTCTCGATATCTCGGGTACGTGCCGCAATAGAGACTTTCTCTCGTTGCTCATCCAAGCGCTTGCCGAGCTCGGCTCTTCGTTTGTTAATCTCCCGGAGCCTTGACTCCAACTCGATTGTCTCATTCTCACCGAGACCTCCCTTTTTGAGTGCCTCTCTCACCTCATCCCTTTCCCCGATACACTTGGTGTGTTCTTGTCTTATAGAAGGGTCAATTGCCGCAGTGGCATTGCAGCCCTGGAGATGTTTTTCCAAAAGTTCTTCCAAACTGACATCTCGCACAGCAGCATTCATGGCGTCTGATCGGCCCAAACGGACAATCTTGGGAACAGTCGTTTGACCCTGTCCATTGGATACACCGCCCTTCAAACGAACAACGAGCTCATCGACGGCTGCGTTACTTGGAGCACAGATCAAAACTTTCTTTGCGGGTTTCAGGTCTCCTTTGGTAGACTCCGGCACAGCTATGGTGTGCGGGTTGGCCTCTGCTGTCAAAAAGTGGCCCACGATTCCTAAAATTGTCTTGGTTTTTCCAGTACCAGGTGGACCCTGGATCAAAGAAAAGCCCTCTTCTCTATTGGAGCCAATGATCGCTTTAGCTTGAGACATGTTGACCCCCAATTTGCGGCAAACTTTTTCAGCCTCTGTGTCACTGATGGGCGCCGCCTCGGTGGGCTTACCAGAAAGGATATCATCGCATAAGTCATAGTACTGCAATCCTCTCAACGAGGAATACTCTCTCTCCACGGTAATCATCTGCATAACTTTCATGGCTACCACCATGGATTTCGGGGTTAGTAAGCCCATCATGGACCCTTGAGGAAAAACTCTCACGGTGAGGTCGCAGTAATCTGCATTCACATACTTGATATCCCTCACCTTGGCAAGACAGGTTTGAGAATCAGTACGCTTGAGATAAGCTGCAATTTCTTGGGGGGAGCCCAAGTTTTTGTCTGCGGCATAACCGAGAACCAACAAGTCAGATTCACCGATTTTTTTGGCTGCTAGCTCTACTCTCTTGAGCGACACATAGACATCAAAAAAGCCATCACATGTGGTTCGACTTCCCACAAGAACCTCGAAAGGGAGCTCCTGTCCTGTAGATCTGGAAGCTTGAATTCCCTGCCAGCATTCCAATAAAAGCAAAGGTTCTATGTCAGTCACGTACTCCTTTGCACTAGAATAAGAGGTTTTGATGGGTTTGTAGACATCTCTAGCATCCGAAGGATATTCGCTATCGATGTTGTAGTTCCATTTCAAAATAGTAGAATAGAGGGGCTTGAGATTCACATTCAACCGTAATCTCATTCGCTCCTCTTCCTTGCGCTCGTTATCAACCTTCTTGGCAGTTGCAACCTTCTTGACTGGCTGGCCATGGATATCAAGCTCGATGATTTTGGACTTTTTCTTCGATTCCAAGAAAAGATCTGAGATATCCACGTCATCATCTTCTTCTGCTGAGGAGGATTCTTCGTGCCTCTTGGGTTTGAGGGCATTTAAAGACCGCCCCACAGCAGTGGACTTTTGATTAAACCCTGCGGGCCGAGCAGGTGCTGGTGTAGAAGTGGGCCCAAGGGGCTTCCTGATTGATTTGAGCTCATTTCTCATTGCCTCCAAATTATTAGCCTTGAAGTTTTTGATAGCTGGAGGGGGAGGCGCCACGGGGGCTTCTTTGGTCACAACTCCAAACCTAGAAAGCGTCAGCTGCTTTGGTTCTTTTGGTCTGTTCTGATACACATAAGAGGCCCCCAGCAGTTCACCCTGGGGCGTAGCGGAGCGTGAAGAAGTGAGGGCGGAACGTTCCTTGGCTGTCTCCTCTATCACATGCAGCACAAGTGTAGGATCAAATTCCCCTGCTTTTGCCAAAACCATACTTCTTTGTTGTTCACTCAATTTGTTGTTGTATTTTTTTGCTTTTGCTCCATATTTTGCAAACGTCACGATAAAGTTCTTGTCCACATTGAAATTTAGCTCCTTTGCCAAGTCAAAACCTTTGAACACCAACAGAACACATGAATTCAAGAGAGATGTGTCTCCAAGGCGTAGCCACACGATCACGTGGATGAATGTTGACATAAAAATATCGAATAACTTGTTTTCGAGCACCAGGTCCGCAAAAAACTGGACTAAGGGCCGGAAAGAGTCTAGAAGCAAATGGCTGGTATCGAGCGCATCACGAGTAAACTCTATGAGGTCACTCAAGTGATACATACCTGCCCACAACAAAGTCTGCTGGTATACCATCACTAAGAACTGCCAGCAACATTCCCAAAATGCCTGAATCTCCAGTTTACAATCCCTTAAGTTATTCAGTTGAGTGGTGATAATTCCTTGCAAGGGATCGGTGATACTTTTGATGACATCCATGAGAATCCGGAGTGCTTTGGGACATGGCTCGAAAACTCTTGATCTGGCAATAGAGGCCAAGGAAAGATTAATTGCGTTCAAATTTGATTTCAAAGCAATACTAAGGGTGTTGGAGATGGTCTCGTAACGTCCCTCGGAGTCAAAAACCTGATACATGATGGCAAGTGCTGACTGACTGGTTCTTGGATTGAATATGCAACTCCACAACCCCTCAAGACATCCATTACAATTTAAAACGACCTTGATGTCTTCAGGATCAAGTACAGTTAGCTTGTCCAAAATCCAAGCAATATTTTCGCATAAAGTTTGCGCCTCCCTATTATGAATGCCGAGTGCAGCTTGTGCTTCCTTTGATGATTGTAGGTTCTTCTTCTCTTTGAAAACGATAACCGAGCATGTGTCAGACAACGATTTCAATAACTCTATAGCAAATTCGGTATTTGAGAGATGAAGTTTTTTTAGATCGTTCCAAATGGTGTAGTTGTATTCGAAGAAGGTGGGTACTTCCTTGAGTTCCACCACTGCGGAGTTTAGTGCAGTTACAAGAGTGTCATATTTGATGCAAGCACAAATTAACTTGATTGCACTTACCAGTCCTGATCTGGCTAGATATGTGTATGAAGAAGAATGCTTGCTCACCGCAGAACGAATATCACGGAAGCGTAACAATGCGTTGGGATCTTTGGCAGCGGAAAAGTCAAAGAAAGTCATAAGAAAAGATGCAGAATCAAAGTCAGGGCTTTGACGCCCTGACGATTCACGACGCAAAAAGAACTCTGCAATTTTGATTGCCGTGGCATTTTTCTGCACATTAAGGGAAGTCAAAAAGGGAGGGATCCACGAAGTGTACTCTGATGATTGCGGCAACTCCAAACATTTGGAGTAATGTGAGTTGGTTAAAATTGTATCAAGGACATTGAGCGGATGAACACCTTCTGCTAGTTTCCAAAAGACGCCTTCGTAAAAGGACAAGCATTTTTTGAACACGATTAAAAGAATCCGCAAAGACTCCTTTAGCTGGGCCATGATGTTGTTGAGAAGAACTCTGATAATGGGAAAGAGCCGGATTTGAGTGTAGGAGCTCATAATATCCAATTCCAGCGGATGGAGCAACTTTGAAAACTCCCTGGCCTCAGTGGAGGTCAACACGACATCAATCATCGTCCAGAAGCGCTTGCTCAAGTCCGCGGTGAAATTCTTGGCGTCCTGGAGCCTGTAGCAGTGATAGTTTATCTCATCCGCCAATGACGAGGATAATTTGACGGGCTTGGTAGTCTTTTGCTCCAAGGCCTCAAAAGCATAGGCGGATTCCGTCGGGGTGCCCTCGACCATGTAAAAGATCTGCACCGGAAGCACAGTTTCAATAAAATTGAGCTTGGCCACTTCTGGGCGAGAAAGAAGCTTCGCTAGCCTGGAGCGGAAGTCGGGGTGGGATTTGATAAGAGCAACACAAGACAAGCATTCATACATGAAGGCGGAGAGCGGACGGTACTCCTCAAGATCAGGGACAGCGATGCAGGAGGCACCCATTCCGTATTCTATCATCTGGCCTTGTAGCCGATTTAACAACCAGTCCGCGACAATCTGAAGAAATTGAATGACATGCTGCACAGGAATCTTGCGGAAGAGAATAAACCTTGACCTCAAATGGGATAAGTTCTGGTGAAACACATAGACACACTTGGAGCAGTAATTGAGGCTGCGGCTCATGCGCCGCTCCGCCTCGTGTCTCTGTGAGCTTGTGGCTCCAGGGAACGAAAACATTATGAGCGTATGTGCTACAACAGGTTGCAAATCCGCATTACAAAAGAGGTGAAGCTCATCCTTGAGCTTAGGCAGCAGTACCACGTTCAAGCATTTCATGAAGATCTGTGTCTGGATCTGAGAATTGCCGGGCTCGCTATGGCTCTTGCCTATCTCCGATGCGAGAGACTTGAGCCCCTGAATAAATTCGGCATCCATTTGATGACGTAGCTGATCTGCCGGAAATCACCCTCGCTTTTGCCGAGGTTGGTGTGGTGTATCTGTGGCCGCTTGTAGAGGCGGATCTGTGAATCTTAGGGACGAAACTTGTCCCTGGGAAAATAGGGGCTCGATGACAGTAAATAGTTCAAGGAAGAAGATGTTTCACAAAGTAGAAAAAAAAGACACGCGCACTGGTAGTCATTTAGAGGCGCCGCACCTGAATGGGTTTCAGGGCAGAAATATTTCAGAGAGGGCTCTCAAAGGCTACACGCGACCTTGGGGCAGTAAGTATGCAGCCCGCATAGAGTCAAGGAATATTGCTTCTATTAGTCTATAACAAAGTGCCATGGTGCGCCTACAGTGGAGAGGCTCTACATCAACACCAAGTCCACCCCCATCATGTTCGCGGCCGTGTACCAATCTTCGCCCGTGGCCCAGCATCGCCGCATGATAGAAATGCCTCGGTCTGCACCCAAGTTGCCACCCTGGGCCAAATGGTGGAGCCTCTTGAGGTAGAAATTTTTTTTCTCGGTATCCAAGGTGTCACATCCCGCACAGAAGATGGGGAATATGGTACAAATGTCTCCCGGAGACCCTGGTTCAATGCACACTCGTAGAATCTCAGTCATTTCATCAATGAGTTCTTGGATCAAGTGCGATTCTCTTGGTAGAAGAAGCACCCGACGATATAGGTTCAAGAGTGCCATGTTGGAGTAAAGCCGATTGGTGCTGCGCAAAATGTTATTTTCCTCAACGAGACGCACAAGGTCTTTCTTGCGGGTGCCTCGAGAAGTCTTGGGGGAGGAAACCAACTGTTCCAGTTCTAACAAATGGTCAATCTTGCTTTCGCGCTTTGCCTCTGCCGCCTCACAATCTTTTTCAAACCTGTCCTTCAACAGCAAAGCGGCTGCGGTGATACGTTGTGGTAAGCAAGTAGGGTCGACGCCCTCAGAGTGCATGTACTTCTCCACCTCGTCAATCAAGAATGAGATCTCAACCATATGCGGCAAGAGCTTTTCGTCGAAGCCCAATAAAAAATCGATTCTGCGGTCGGCGTCTGGATTGCCAGACCCAAGGTCCGGGAGAAAATCCATGGGAGCGTGGTTTTGGTTCTTACGGAAGGATCGGAGATAATTGTGCCGGTTCCTGGTCGACGAGAGGGCACCCACCACGTCCACGTAACTGAACCACCTGGCCAAGAAAAAAGCCACGTCGTCCTCACTCCGCTTGACCTCTTTCAAGCAGCTTCTGTATGAGCCTTGAGGCTCACTATCGGGGAAGTCGTCATTCATGGTCAGAGAATCAAGGAACGTGATGGCCTTCTTGGATCGTTCCACAAAAATCTGGGCTGCCCCGAGAGTGTGCGTTCGATGATTCTCGAGGTCATTGCAGTGGCACACCTCGTAGCATGATAAGAGCAAACTCGTTGCCAAGGTGCCATCGGAGGTCGATTTGGATTTATCCTTCAACATTCCGATCAACTCCATGCACGAGCGCTTGAGCAAGTGATCCACTATGGCCTCGTGGTTTTCATGTTGATTCGTGAGGCCCGCTTTGGCCCGTGCAGCAAAGGCCAAGATGGTAGTGAGTAAACCGGGGTAGTGCATGGCCATTTGGGGCAAGAGCTTCTTGAACGGGTTATCCTTGTAGAGAGAAGGCGCGGGCACAAGGTTTTCCGCGGTCACGTTGATCCAGAAATGGAAAAGTTCTTTGTAGTAAGGGACATTGGCGAGGATTTCCGGCTCTGGCAGGATTGATGGGGGAATCGATACGTATTCAGGCAGAGGTAGCTGCGCGCTCCAATGACTGGGGTTGCGGGCCGGAACCAAGTCGCCCAAAGAGTCCATGTGAAAGGGAAACGGCTTGGGCGAGTGGCCCCCGTCAGACCCCCTATCCGTGAGGAATTTATCGAGCTCGAAGCTCAAAGAATCGGAGTGCCAATCGGAGTAAGTATCCGAGAAAACCGGCGACGTGATGCCCACCGTAAGGCGCTCACCAGCCGCTTCTGCAGGCGCGTCTGGCTTGAGCACTAGCGTCTCGCCACCCACCGCATCTTCACGGATAACCATGGGCGTTTCCGGCCACTTGTCTTTGCCACACGCAGAAGGTTCATGCGCCAAAGCGCTGGGAAGGGACGTTATGCCCTCTGAATCCAGCCTCTGAATCAAAATGGGGTGATGTTCGTTTCGTATAGGCGTTTCTGCAGACTTGCTCTTCTGCATCCTGCTGCGATCCAGTTTTGGTGCCGCCACATCAGCGGCGTAGCTGTGGACGGTCAACAGAGCCTTTGCGGATCTCAGGGCATCCTTGAAAGGGCGGCCGCCCCAAGTGAGCTTTAGGGTATAGTCACACTTGGCGCCAGCTTTCACGCAGAGTTCACATTCCGGTTTCTGCTCGGGGCATTTCACCTTTAGACGCTTGCACCGGTGGCATCCAAAACGAGAGCGGGTGATTTTGCGCTTCCCGCTGCTCATGGATTGCAGGAATGAAACACTATGGGCAAGGACGGGTTAGTCTGACGGACTCTCCTTTTTTTCAGCCTTGGTGTACAGCGGTGAGGCGCTGATAAGAGCAGCGTTAAGGTGCGCGAACAGGCGGCGCGGGGAACATACAGTCGTGGTCGCGCCAATTAGTCAGGTGTTGAAACGTAAGAATGAGTGCCCTGTGGGCACTGCATGCTCACCTGACTGTATGCAGATGAAACAAGGGTTGAAGTGGTTGACAACTTAAGCCTGTGTGCACATTATGCACAAGAGCTTAGTTGTCAGGCATTTAACAATGCCTCTCCCTCTACCTCTTGATTGAGCGGTTGTAATGACGACGATGCAGCCCTAAAACGGGCTGCGGCTAGTGAACGCCCTTTCGCATTATTTAAGGAAGGGACTGCCGCCCCAAAGTTAGGGGGCAATCAATCAAGTAAAGAAACAAGCCTAGTATATTTGAATACAAGAAACGAAAAGATGACTACTGAAGTTCCAGAATTAAAGAAGTTCTTAGATGACAACGTGACCACTGTACCAGACTTTGGGAGAGTACATCACAACTCCCAACAAGGTGCGCCAGTGTGTAGGTCCGATGGGATACTGATGATCGGGAAATAATTACTTAGAATTGGGACTGCTAAGACAAGAAGGGTCTAATTATAGTCGGGTCTAGTGAGATTTAGAAAAAGCCAGAGTTGGGACAAAGTCGTAACCAGGCAGAGCTGGGACTAGTGGGACTAGTGGGACTAGTGGGACTAGTGGGACTAGTGGGACTAGTGGGACTAGTGGGATCGGGGTCGGAGGGTTACTGGTTGTCTTCAGTCAGAAGAAGCGCGCATCGAATACACGCTGCCAGGCGGTTTTCATCCACGTCGTATATTCATCATTTTGACCCGAAATAGTGTGCATCCTAGACTAATAATTTAGCGAGTCGGCTGCAGACTTGTCAAGAAGCCCGCCTTCCTTTTTCTCCGTGTCCCTCTCCGCGTACTTTTTTCCAAACAATATGACCACGAGTTTTTCGTAGAGCCTGAATAAATATCCGCCCGAGATCAAAAGTCCCAGGAGGATGGTGGCGAGCTTGGCCACAAAAGAAGTGAACGATAAGCGCTTTTCCTTTATGATGAGCTTGATGGGCTCAAACGAGTAGACAAAATAGATGCCCGGGGGCTGGAAATCCGACCGCCGCATTTCGTGATGAAGCTCGGTTACGGAATACTGGTACGTGTCAACGTTCACCCCTAACATGCCGAACTCGGTGGGCACGACCTTAGTGAAGTACTTGAACTGCTGGAGGTTCTTTTCGGTGGTTTTGGCGGTGTGGTCCAATGTGCTGTCAATAAGCGGAAAGAACTCTCCGTACGAGTACTCATATATGACGTGGGAAAAGTTGTACTCTTGTGGGGAGAGCGGTCTCGCCTCACGGTATAGCGCTCCCGACGCAATGACGAAAAACTCCCCCTTGACATGGTTCACAGGGATGGATCCAAATATGTGGCACGCGGGCGCATCTTCATTCAGTTTCGTCCCACTCACCCCGTACTCCGCGAGGAGATTTTCTTGAAGAATCTCGGCAATTTCGGGAGTTTCATGGTGGTTGTTTTCTGTATTGAGAGTGAACCAGGAGGGGATCTGGAAGTCCACGCCCTGGAAATTGAGGGTCTCTGCAGCCATGTAAGTATCACTGGTGATATCCATGGCATTGGTGGTGAGATGCTTGCATGGCATGGCAACCACAAGGTCCAAGTTGATTTTGAGGTCCAGCCGGATTTCCTTATCCACGGAGAAAGCTTGTTCCACATGGCCATCTAGGTAGCCACCAATCTGGACCCAGGCAATTAGGAGCATGCAAAAGATGGTGAGCGCGGTGGAGAGCCCACCACGCAGCGACCGTACCTGGTGCTCTGGAGTCACTTTCGGAAAGGCATCGAACACCTTGACTTGTTTTGAGAAACTTTCCATTGGACGAGGTGGATAATACCAAGTGGCTTGAAGTTGCACTGAAGATGCGAACCCGGCCACTGTGTGCAGTATCGATGCTGGAAGACACTAGCCACTTTCACTCCTGCAATCTCCTAAATGAGTTGGTGCCTATGTCGTTCGAGAAACATCAGTTCTGTTCTCCTTGGTCAAAGCGAAGCTAGAATCTGTTACATGGACATAGTCGTATGTGCGCTCGCATCAATTGTGGGATTGATGATGTGGTGCGCCACCATTCATAAGATAGAATCCCAGAATATTATTTGAAGATAAGGTTAGAAGTTTTGGCTGCGCTTCATCGGGTCTTTGATGATACGCCTAATTGTGTAGAGCCGGAACTGAACGGACATTTGAGAGACCGTATCTAGCCCGAGTTAACCTCAAATTAGATCAATTTCCTTCAGTGAGCGAGAGTATCGGTAGCATTTGCGATAAAGGCGGCGGCGGCGAAACTCCATACTGGTATCCTGGTCCACAGGGAGGTGGTCGACAATCCAGCCATCTGCACTCGTTTGTGGAAACACATAGGGGGATTGGTCCATGCTGCGCTCCTTAAAAAAGTCTTGCGGGCGCGTGTCGATCATCCAGTTGCTGGCGTTCTCAACATCATACTTCCATCCACGTGGAGGAATGACTTTGCTGAGATCTTCCACGGTTTTGGGGAGCCGGCCGGCGGTCCTCCCCGAATCCCTGTATCCATAAAGGCCTTTGGCGTAGCCGTAAAACTTCCATTGACGCTTGAAAACATCCTTCGTTTGAAGCTCGTATACCTCTATGGTCCGAATCTCCGGCTGGTCGTCCACAATAATGTCGTCGCGATCAAAGTTCTCGAAAAAGGAAGATACACCAGGTTTCTCGGGCGCGGTATTCTGTGGCTGAGGACTGCTAGACTTCAAGGGGGCGTTGGGGTTTTTTTCGTTAAAAGAGGCGAAAATCTTCTTCGCTTTCGGGTGGCATATAGCTAATGCCGTCCAGCCAGACTGGATAAAGATAATGCGCCATGGAATGTACAGCCCGAAGAAAAGAACTGCCCATGTCACCGCAATCACAATGTAAAAGAGAAATGTAGTGAGGCGTTCATCCTTGAAGGAGGTCAACTCGTTGATGAGAGACTCGCCCCGCTCCATTGAATTGAGTAAATCGGTGGTGAGGTTTTGGAGATCGCGCATGTTGATTATCATAGACATCTGCGACGTCACGAACTTGACCTTGTCCTTCTTCTTGGGCTCTTGCAGCTCCTGTTCTTCTTTGATTTTCTCGTACTGCGTCTCCATAGTCAGAGAGCGGTATGAGCCACTAGACTGGCTCAGTAGAGTGTCCTCATTCAGCAAACTGTGCTCTTCCAAAGCATCCGTCAAGAGACTGCTCTCCTCCGACTCGTTAAGAAAGTGCAAGAGAGATTGGCCCCGTGACTTGACTGGAATAATGGTGGGAGCATCCATGGGATGGCGATGCAAATATGCGGGGATGATAAGCCCACAGAGAACGTAGAGAAGCGGAAAAGCTAAGACCAAGTGCGGCCATAAGCACACGCACGTATAAATGACAAGCACCAGAAGGGTCTTGGTGGGCCGGCGCCACGTAACCACGTGGATCAAGCCATATTGGATAAGGAACACCGTGCTCATTTTCCCACTCAAGCGTTTCATATTCGACACGAAGATCCGAATGGAGAACGGCGGCTTCTTGTTGCGCACTGGGTCGCTTAGCCTGATCTTAATTTCCGCCGCTTCCTGCGAGTCGCTTGGCATGTTTGTCTTCACCATGCGCTCCATGAGTCGGTCGAGAAAGTGGGGGTGGTCCTTTTTGTGCAGAGAGCTCATTTCATCCGCAGACAGCGCCATGCTCTCGATCATCTGAGCTTCGGCCTCGGAAATCTCGACCTTCAGCGCGTCAAGCGAGTTGCGTCCCTCCAATCTATCGAGACCCATTCCTAGAAACGCAGCAGCGGTGTTGGCAGCAATGCCCCGGTTGGAATCGTAGCTCTTGGTATCTGCATAATTGTTGGTGTAGTCATATAAGGATGAAAGGATGCGGCCCCGCATGGAATCCACCGATTTCGACTTTGGGTCTGACATGCCAGCGTAATTTGGTGCGTGCTGAATAAAGAAGGGGTGGTTCTCCAGGGCTGAGTCCTACATAGACTAGCAATGCACATGAAATATCCGTGGGGTAGAGATGCGCGACGTACGTTTGCTGCAGACTTTGACTTTACAGATGCCATAACTAGTGCGTCCAGAATTGGGTCCAGCCTCCGGTGGATTCTGGGCGAATTTTGGCCAAGTATTGGAACAGAGCATTTGAACACGAGAATTGAAAGGGGAGCGAAAGTCCCCAATTGATTGATTGAACCACCAGGATTTAAGGCGTGCGCTCTCCAAATATGCCGTATCGCTACCGTAGTTGGCCCAAGGTGCACTCAGACCTCACATCCCCAGTATAAACTTGGAGTGCAAAAGCTGTGTGAATGTGGCTCGTTCTTTAGGATCCCATTGGAACATGGAGGCCATGAACTTGGTAAATTCCATCTGATCTCTTTTAGTTTCTCCAGAACTGACAAGTCGTAGAGCAACTTCAATGCTTCTGGAGCTCAACTTGACGTTGCGCTTGAAAGGACTAGTGGCCCGAGTATCTGAGTCGCGCAAGTCCATGGATTGGAGCTGGAGATTGAGAAATTGGAGGTTGACCTTGCCTTCCATGTTGAAAAGGGAATATAAAAGGGTCTTTTTGAGCTTTTTTTCGTCCACGTACATCTTGTTGGCGGTGAATGTAGTCGCGTCTGAAGCCAACGCATCTTTCAATGACTTGTGGATGTTGCCCTTGATGTGCTTTAAAAGCTTTTTGCGCTCGTTGATAATATACGTGCTGGCAGGAGAGCCAAACATCTCTAACATCAATGCAATTTGCTCCAACTCGTGTCTTCCTGGCAAGAGTGGATTGCCAGTGAAAAGCTCCGCGCACACACACCCGACAGACCATATATCAATCTGGTAGCTGTATAAAGCTCCCAAGATAACCTCGGGTGCTCGGTAAAAACGTGACTGAATGTATGAAAAGGAAGTTTCCTCCTCAAAACACGACGAGCCAAAGTCAATGATTTTGATTTTCATTTCTGTTTCGTTGTAGTCCGTATCTTCTTTATAGCTTGCTGGGAGCTTTACCATTATGTTTTCCGGCTTAATATCGCAATGGATCACTTTCTGATTGTGAATGTACTCCATTCCCTTGAGTATCTGAGACATGATCGTTCTGACCAAATTAAGTGACAATCCCCGAAATTTCCCTAGCTCCAATAGTGTGTATAGGTTGAGGGAGAGCGCTTCGGTGACTATACACATATGGCCTCTGAAATGAAAGTGATCACAGTAAGTCATTATGTGGTCTGAACCAGGCTCTGGCGATCTAGTTAAATGCTTGAGCATTTTGATTTCACTCACGGCTTGCAAAGACCAATTAAGGTCGTTCTTAATGATTTTGATGGCAACATAACGACTCCTGTGCTCAGCGTGATACTTGTGGTCCTTGCAAAGAACCACGTTTCCAAAAGATCCTGTGCCAAGGGTACTCATGATCTCGTACCTGTACTCGATGTGCCCTCTTGGTTTAACTATGTAGTTTCCATCTACATCATCAAACCCATAATTGTCTTTGAAATTGCTGATGTTAACATCGGGGCTCACCTCGTGAGGTTTCTGGGGCTCTGGGATATAGTAGATTTTTGAACTTCGTATAATCTCCCCACGCTCGTACATATTTAATGCTTTTCCCTTTTCACTATTGAGAAGCGCAGTGGGGGGAAGTGACGATTGGGCCTCAATAGAGTTGTCTGGTAAGTCAACTTCACGAAAGAAAGATGGGTCGGCTTTGTTGATGAACTTGAACACTTCATTGACTGTACAAGGCTTTTTTGTCTTCGCCCTAGGCTCGGGGCTTTGCTCGGAAGAACTAGGGTTTTTTCTCACTTCTCTTGTCTTGGTTTTGCATTCAGCTCTTTTCAAGTTCAAGTTTCCTCTCGAGCTGCTTTTCTGCATCTGGCTGGGGGATTGACTATGGTAGCCAATATTACCATTGGAAAAGCTCTTTTGGAGCCTCTGAGTGCTAGTGGTCGGTCGACTCTGCAAGGATTGTTTCTGGTGTGGTGATTCAGCTCCCGACGAGATAACACTGGAAAGCAGCAGTTGGGATTCTGGAGAAACACCCAACGACTTTTGAGAGTTGGCGGAGAGGTTGTTTCGAGATCGCTCTCGGGGGAGGTTGAAAGAAGGCATGCTCGTTGTATTTAGAAGCCTCGTACACTCGTCCGACAGAGCATAATGCAGTGGTCGTAGTGGCATGTTTCTGGACGGAGAATCTGTTGAGAAAACGGTGGGCCGGTCACCGAAATCGATATCCATATTGGAGCTGTCTGCCTGATTGACTTGTGACGACTTTGAGAGTTGCCGCTTCTTCATAAGCGTCTGCAGGCGGGTCCGGCGGCTATATGCCTCCATGTTGGACGAAGCACGGAGATGAGGAAACCCTCCGCCCGGTGCGGATTGTTTCTTGCGAGAGGACGACGTGTCTCTCATGAACGACAACACTGGCATTCCTGGATACTTCTTGTGGTGTTTGCCTCTCTCCGAGTGCACAGTGGCACTTTCATCCTTAGCCCGAGCCAGCTGAAGATTGCGTTTCTGCACGGTTTGCACTAGCTCTGGCAGTTTGCCTTTGGACGATGCGCCCCGTGATTCGGCCCGGATTGCTGTTGATAGTTTGGGTGCTTTTGAGGGCGTCGTATGAGGGGTTGACGGGTTCGGATGAGGATTCAGCGGTGCATGGAGCAGGCTATAAGGACTTGTGTGTAGCCTCGAGGGACTTGTGTGGAGTTTCGAAGGAGCTGTATGGAAACCCAATGGGGTTTCATGGAGACTGCCGCCTCTTTGGTAGCGGCTGGGAGAGGATTCGCGAAGTTTGGTGGTGCCTGGAAGACTTGATACCGCTGGGCTAATGTCGGGGATACTTTGGTAGGTATTTGGAGCGCCGTTGGAGCACCGGTTATCTGTGTTTTGCTTTCGGGGAGGTTGTGTACTGGAGGATGCCTGCATGCCGCTCTTGTCTAACTCGATATTTGCAAACCTGGCATTGAACCTAGGGGAGAGATTCAGCATGGTGGCAATGCACGCAAGAACAGAGGTATTTGGCGAGTGGTGGGCACAAGAGCTCGAATCATGTACTCTCTGTTCCGGAACATGAAGCCGGTACTACCAACGTCCATTGAGTACCTGCGGGACTGCACGCGGCACCCTCACTCTAGGCCTAAAATACCATCACTATACAGAGCGCCCGTCCCGAACCCGATCCTCGCCGGACTTTCTGCTTGACAGCGCATTGCCAACTACTGGTGCAGGCTCTTAGTGCAACTATATATCGCCATGTCCGCCGGATCTAGACCCAGGGCAATAGATCCCCAGTCCTACACCCTCCGAGACCTCCTTCTCGTTACGCAGATTATGCATACAAAAGGCCTAATACAGCCCGATCAGGTGTTGGCCAGCGACCAGCTCGAAGACGTAGCACAGGAGTGGTTCTCGCATATCGGAAGCGTGGTGTCCCGAAACCAGATGCAATTTCCCATCGAAAAGGCCCTTTCGCCAACCCAGCTTGGCAAGTTGTATGGGAACATGCTACAGGATAATGAACATTGCAAAAACACCACTGACTTGGCCAATACCTTTTATTTTGCCCGCATTGCTGAGCTTGAGCTGAAAATCGCCTCGGCAAAGACAGACTTTCTGCTGGCTCTACACACTCTCGCGCCCCAGTGAAGAGGCCCGGGCGCCTCATCTGGTTGGGGCACTTGATGACTAGTGACTAAGTGCAATGTTGAGGCCAAAGCGCCCCTTGCATTTGATTTGCTGTGCTGAGATCAACCTCCATTTGTCGCCAAATTCTGTATGTATAATAGGTGGCCCCACCATCGAAGTCAACTTCGCATCCTGCAACTAACTGCTCCCGAGGTCTCTCTTTAGTAATTTCTGTCCAACGATTGACGTATCAATTGATGTCCCATACTCGCATTGTGCTACAGAGTATCTTGATCTGTACCACAAAACATTTTCTCTCTTGCCCCTTTTTTTTTTGGCATGGCGTTTTGCAAGTCTTGGGCGCTTCGGTACCTCAGCAGCGCGCGGTGGTTCCTCGGCTTGAGTACCTTCTCCACAAAATATGTGCAGACTGCACCCCCGAGCAGCCGGCTGCACCAATTTCAAACCACCACCCACTTCTCTTTCTCAACCCTTATAGATACAACCATTTCCGCCAAGCCCAAATGACCAATCCAAAGCCCAAAAATCGAACATCTCTTGCTGTGGTGGCTCTACAAGCTTATAAGTCCAACCGGTCGCTCTTGCTAAATGCGTCTTACATTGTATTGATTACCGCTGCCTTTTCAGGAGCAACGGCCACCTCCTCCTCCTCCAAAAAGAAAGCAAGAGAAGTGGAGCCGCTCGACGATAAAGAAAAACCCTCTCGTCTCAAGGCTAATGATATAATTGCCCTTCTCAAGACTGCGGTGCCCAGCTACCGAAACCTGGCTGTATTCTATCTATTGGGCCACGTTGTTCTCTTGGTCTGCAGGGCCATGCTTACCATCAAGGTGGCCAACTTGGATGGTATGCTTGTCGGGGCACTCATATCCAAGAAGCTTCGCAAGTTTGCCAAGTTGCTTGTTTTTTGGCTTTTGATTGGGTTCCCGGCGTCGTTTGTGAACGCACTTCTCAACTGGACTAAGGAGAAATTGCGCCAGAGCTTGCGTATCAACTTGAACAACAGTATCATGGATGACTACATACCTGAAAACTTGGACCCAAACTACTACGCTTTAATCCAGCTCTCTGACAGCAAAATTAAAGACCCTGATCAAAGAATTGCCACAGATGTCAGCCGCCTTTGTCTGGCTCTTGCAAGTCTTCCTGGGCAATTGCTCAAGCCAACGTTGGATCTTCTTCTCTGTGCTAAGGAGCTCTCAAAAAGTGGAGTTGGTAGCGGCGAGGGCACATTGGCTCTAGGAATATTAGCTCACTTCTCCACCACAATCTTGAGGTTTTTTTCGCCACCTTTCGCCAAACTCGCCTCGGAAAAGGCCAAGTTGGAGGGTCAGTTACGATCTGCTCACTCAAAAATTGTTTCCAACAACGAGGAGATTGCTTTCTTGCGGGGCCATGAACGTGAATTGGACTACATTGATATCTGCTACTACCACCTCGAAAGATTTTTGAAAATGGAATATTGGAAACGCGCTGTCCATGAGATTGCCCAGAGTTTCATAGTTAAATACTTTTGGGGTGCAGCAGGATTAGTTTTGTGTTCTGCGCCAGTGTTTATAAACAAATATTTGGGCAAGGCACCGGACCCCAATGCCGCCGGTGACTTTATCACAAACAGAAGGTTATTATTGAGTGCATCTGACTCGCTTGACAGATTGATCTACTCGCGCAGATACTTGCTTCAGGTTGTGGGCCATGCATCCAGGGTTGTCTTTTTCCAGAAGGCTTTGGATGACATCAAGAAAAGAAGACTCGCTAATCCAACCGGCTCACTGGAAGGAAATGGCCACGTACATTACGGTGATGAGATCACTTTCGATCATGTCAGGTTAGTGACACCGGCTGATGTGACTTTGATAGAGTCTTTGACTTTCAGCCTCAAACCAGGGCAACATTTGCTTATTGCTGGACCAAACGGAGCAGGCAAATCGTCATTGTTTAGAATGCTCGGTGGCTTATGGCCTTGCAGGTCTGGGCACATCACGATTCCAAACTCTCAGAACATGTTTTACTTGCCCCAAAGAGCATACCTAGTGAAGGGATCATTGCGGGAACAAGTTATTTACCCACACTCGCTTGAGCAGTTCAAGCAAGGCAAGAAAACTGACAAGGAGTTGGAAGAAATCATGAAATTACTCAGTCTTGATGAGCTCCTCACGTCTGCGAAATCATGGGACGCAGTAAAGAACTGGAATGAGGAACTCTCCATAGGAGCGCAGCAAAGATTGGCCATGGCCAGATTATACTACCACCAGCCTAAGTTTGCCGTGCTCGACGAATGCACCTCTGCAGTCTCCCCAGATATGGAACAGTTCATGTATAAACACGCGCAAGAAATCGGCATATCGCTCTTGTCGGTGGCTCATCGGCCTGCTTTGTGGCATTTTCATGATCTTTTGTTGAAGTTGGATGGTAAGGGCGGATACTACTTTGGGCCCTTGGATGCTAAGCGCAGACTCAAGTTTGAGGAGGAGAGGGTCAAGATCGAGAAGAACTTGAGGGATGTGCCTACAATGAGAGAGCGGTTGGAAGAATTGAGAAACGTCTCGAAGTCTCAGCATACCAAGCACCAGTCCCACCGAGACTTGGTGAATCTCGGTTCGAACAGCAAGTAGTCTATTTAAGCGGAGTATTGTATATCAATACAGGGCAGTGAGAGGGCATATTTCCTCGCGACCAAAACGATGGCGCGGAAAAACATCACCACCACTATGAGTGCCGGATTTCGAATTGGATCTCCCCGAGGTATCTGGGGTTATTTCCGCCCTTGGCGCCCCTACACCACCTCAGGAAACCATTCCCAAAACAATTTTCTTTTTCTAGCCATTGGCAACCCCGCGCCTGAATACTCAGGCACGCGGCACAATGTGGGACATTGGGCCCTCGAGCGCGTTGTAAATGACGCACTAATACCAGGGTTCGGCGCTTTCCAAGTGTCTCGAGTACTAGGCATTGAGGCCAGTGTAAATTCCCTGGCGAGCAATGTGCTCCTAGCCAAAACGACCCAAACCTACATGAACATGCTGGGGCCCGCAGTCAGCAAGGCGTGGCAAAGGTTTCAAAGACAGCACAGCAATGGCATGTGTCACTTGGTGATCTTCCATGACGAGTTGGAAGTAGGCTTGGGCAAAGTGCAGGTCCGGCAGCGTCGAACCAGTGCACGGGGCCACAATGGGTTGCGGTCTATCGATAAATGCTTGGGCAACGACTACACAAAAGTCGGCATTGGCGTGGGTAAGCCGACCCGCGGCAGTGTGGCTGACCATGTTCTCTCTAGATTTACGACAAGGGAGCTTGAGGTGCTAGAGAACAAGTCATTGCCTCGGGTATACGAGGCCATGCAGGCCATGATGGGAGGTGACTACATCCACGAGTCGAGATAACCACCCGGGCGGAGGGAATTTGCCCGGGAGTTAAACTATGGCCCAGTCTGGCTGATGAGACTCCACAAGTGCGAGACTGCGCTTGTACGAAGCTTTACATGTGGTGTGTCCAAGCAAAACTTGCATATACAGCTACTCTGGCACGAAAGCTCTAGTCTCCCCAAAAAGGAAGCAGTCCGAAAAGGCAACGCATTCATGCATCAAGCTACAGAAGCTCGTTGATCTAATTTTGAATAGAAGTGGCATGAGAGATCGAATACACTATTAAATAACAATGAAGTACATTCTAATACCCATATTACGCCCACAGTACACACTCGAATACACCATCTAATGCATCATCTTATACACAATCGAATATTCCGCTTTGCATTTTTGAAACACGCCCCACCTCCAGATTTGCAGTCGCCGTGGCCCCTCACACTAGGCTTAGCAGGCTCGTTTTGGCGCACACCGCGTTAGATCGCACGCTACCACAGACCCCGTGCAGTTACACACAAGTTGAACCTCCCTCACCTCTCGCCATTACGACTCCATCTCTGCCATCATGGAGTTCACCCTCAATGTCACGGTAGGCCGCACCGTGGCCAGAGAATCCCTAAAGGGTATGTGGTAAAGCATTTGACCCCTCAAAAGCCGGAATGTGTATACTAACTTTGGGCATAGTATGGGCCATCTTCTTCAACCGTCTCTTCGGCCCCGTCTCGCCCGCCACAGGTGAGTTCTTAGAGATCCCATACCCCATGGCTGAGGGCCTACCGGACCTAGATAGCCTCATTGACCAAAAAGTAGACCGGCTCGTGAAGAAGGACTTCTTATCGGCGGAGGACTCCTCGATCGGGCAATTGGTGATAGCGTTTTTGCATAAGGAATTGGCTAAGAAAAAAAAAGTCGGGTGGTTCGGCCACGCCAAGGAAGATGGCTTGTCGATTTCTGCTCGCTGGGAGACATGGATTATCAACGTGAACTGTCTTCCCAAAAGCCCCGAGATCCCAAGGCTCGCTGGTCCCCTTCCTTCTAATGTTATGAACACTGCCGAACAGTTGCTACATCTCTCTGCATTGAGTTTCGAAGACAACCTCAACGAGATCTTGACGCTTGTGGATCGGCATAAAGGTCATATTCCCCCCATCATGACGCTCGACGTGTCGCCGTTTCCCTACGAAATTGAAATCGATCCATCTACCACTACCAAAAAAGCCCCTGATGACGACACCTGGGCCCAGTATATAAAAAAATTGTTGGACTGATCATAGACACCAATGCGTTTTGGTTGCCGGCTTGCCAGCTAACTACAAAAATTAACCGACTCAACCTTTTAGCTTCAAAGGTTGGCACTGTACATTCCTTCCTCGCCTCTCACCAAAATACATTCGTCTTCCTGAATACTTCTCTCCTCCAAGCCAAGGGCGTCCACTTTCGCCAACACAGCGTCGTCGTAGCTTCCTGGCTGAAACCACAAGCCTTTGACTGCGTTCTTGTAGTCCGGCACCTGTGCCACCTGCTCCAAAGTCGCAAGCGTCACGCTAGGAGGGGTCAAGAACGAAAAGCTGAGCCCATCAGCCTGCGAGAGCTTGTGATGATGAAGATCCTGCTTCGCTAATGTCGCTGCCACCACGTCAAAAGCTTTGGGGACCACGGTCTGGCCCAAAAGCTCAGCTTGCTTAGGATTGACTGGTATCACTGGTAGGCCGTGGTTTATATACCAAGATAAGATCTTGAAGCCAAATTTGGAGGGGTCATTTGACGCGCCAACCACGACATACTGACGTGACTCGCTGAAGAAAGATCTGATGCGTTGCTTCATGGACATGGCAATAAAAGGAAGTGGAACGTAATGGCAATTTTCACAGGCCCTGAATATTCTGGGGTAACGTGCTTGTATGCAGCGCTCGCAGCAGTGCAGGACCACCACCGAAGACTGAAACACAAGAGTACTTAAAGCCAAAAAATTGGGTATCTTTCAGAATATTCCAGTCACTGGATCTAAAAGAATGTCACGATGTCACGAGTATATACGTTTGTGGTCTTGAGGATCCCTCGCGGTTATGAACCACTCTGCTCAAGACGCACATTCTCCGTAGCCTATAGTGAGGTCCGAGCTTGCTGTACCCGGTTTTGCTTCGTCATGATTTTTTCAGTAACAAATTGATAGAGTTTGGGAGATTATTAGGCTCACACTGAAAAGAAGATTGCTCTGTTTCGCCTGAGCTTTCCCCTTCCTGGCAACACAAATTTCTAAACGTGGACAGAAACGTCAAATGTCAGACAGAAATACCTTTTCGACAATTTTTCTGCCACAAGTGATGTTTTTCTAAAGTACAGTCCAAAAGCTAAGGCGGAAATATTGGTTCATTCAATTCGGAAGCCACTTAAGTATCAAAGCACAAGCTGTCGGCCCGAGAGGCACTGATGTGGTGGGTGCATCTCACGCACGTGTTCGTTTTGTTTCCACACCATGCCTCATGGCAGGAGAGAAACGTACCAAGCCATGTGGTAACTGCAAGAAATCCAAAACCAAGTGTGAGTACGGAGACTCACTTCCATGCAACAGATGTCTTTCGTTGGGTCAAGCTGCAACGTGCCGTTTTGTGGTGAAACTCCCTTCTATAGGCTTGCCTCCGGTCAATACCTCTCCTGTTCAGGCCATCTACAACCCAGCGCCATCAGCTGTGCCTTTGGCTCACGCCCCACTCAAAACAATGTACCCACCAAATCCGCTGTCCCAGATTCGTGAGGCATTGCCCTTTCATACGCTTCGCCAGGAGGAAACGGCACTGGCCAAACTGGACTGGAAAGCGGCAATGGAAGACAAGCTTACGTCGATGGATGCGAAGTTTAATGACCTACTCATGGTATTGAAATCTAACCAAAAGGCGCTCATAGACGAGCGGGAGCTCACGCGCAAATACATCTCCCACAACCAAGCTCTTCACGAGACTCTACATCAACTAGAAAGTAATAATCGGCAAGCTTTCGCGAGCAGCTTTGATGGCGCCAAACGCAATCACTCTGCTCCCAGCTTATCCAACACCGCTCAGAAGCGGGCTTCTTCAGAGAATCTCAGCGCTCCCCGCGAAAAGAGCATGCGCATAGATAATGATTTTAGAGGGACTGTCTTGTCTCTTCGAGAGGCGAAATTGTTGTTTAATTTTTTTGATACAAACATCTCTCAGCAACTTTTCGGTTTTGAGATCAAGCAATTCTCCGTTGAGGCAATCTGGAAATCCTCTCCCTTACTTATATGTGCAGTGTGCACTATTGCCTCGATGCATTACCCGGATGCCAGAATCTCTCGAAAGCAAGATGTTCTACACCGTCACCTACACGAACTATGCAGTGGACTCTTGTTCAATTCCAAACCGCGCACTGAACAGGAAGGCTTCAACACTATTGTTGCGTTAGTTCTATGCAGTTTCTGGCTTTCAGACTCTCAGATGTTCACTGGTCTTGCATTGCAATTGGCAAATGA
This sequence comes from Metschnikowia bowlesiae, assembly GCA_002370295.1. Classification (NCBI taxonomy): domain Eukaryota; kingdom Fungi; phylum Ascomycota; class Pichiomycetes; order Serinales; family Metschnikowiaceae; genus Metschnikowia; species Metschnikowia bowlesiae. Next base: position 81,924 of record NLAK01000002.1, on the reverse strand, counting down.
TTTCAGAATCACCCATCCGCAGAATCAGTCGCAATCAAACGGTGACAATTCCTTGAGCGACAAAGATCGCTTGAAACTATGGTATTTGTTGTATATTCTCGATGGGCAGCAGAGCATGACATTTAACAGGCAAGCCCTAGTATCAAGCGAGGATTACAATGTCCTCAACAGCAAAAAGGTTTTGCTTGAGGCTAACTCTACTAGTGGTGAGGCTCCAGCGGAAGGGGTGGTAACGCCAACCGCGCTCACGCCAGAGAAAGGTGGCCCATCTTTTACGGATTTGAGGCTCATATCTCAAGTTGAGTATAACGCCGCATTGAATGAGTCACTCAAAGGAAATGCATGGGAACTTATTGCACCAGCCAAGTATGGCATCCCCTCTAGATCCAATCTCGAATTGGACAAATGGATGGTTTCGTGGACAGTTCTCTTGGCACCGTCTAACAATGGCTCCGTGTGGCTGTCCAAGTCAACTTTGATATACTATAATTTTGCTAAGATGTATATCAACAGTACCGCTGTTCGAAAGTTTCAAGGCGGCAGTGACGGTAACAGCATTCTATTACCCACTTGGAAAAACTGTCAAGTCGTTGACCACCCTACTTCGGTGACGCCGAAGCCTGCAGTTGACTCGGAACGTGATAGCGACGATAGTGACGAGGAAGATGAAGTTGGTGGTCATCAGTTGCAAAAGCCCGGCCAGGAGTTATCGAGTGTTAACATCGCAGTGAATGCGGCCCAGACAGTGCTCAATCTTGTATTGAACGATGCCGATATCCTGAATAACTTGAAGTATGTGCCTGTGCATATCCACATTATGCTCTATTACGCTGCTATCTTGTTGGTGAGTCTGCCATTGGATGGTACCAACGGCCTGAGTCAAGCAAAAGAGATAATCGATAAGCTAAAGACAGTAAAGCTTCTCCTGAGGATAATCACAGGCAACCTTCCCACTGACCGGACCTTTGGGCATCGGCTTCTTGACAACTTAGACCAGCTATTCGACGAGCGCGCGGCGAAGCTCAAGTCGGAGATCAGCGACGCTGATCTAGACTCACTGAAACAGACAAATTTATTGCAGGAGATTGCCGACGTTGAGCACGCTTATACGGCATTAGAACCTCTGAAGTCATTAGAATACTCTAGTCGAGAGGTGTCACCAAGGCCAGACAAAATCTACGCCTGGCCCGGCTCACACCATGGGCATCCCTAATCGCATCAGTGCCCCTTGGAGTTTTGGGTGCGAAATCGCTTTGTGCGAAATTGCACCCTACGTACCTCTGGATATATGGAGACATGACAAAGCAACCTCGTATCTTTAACCGCCTTCTCAGCCGGATCACTTCAATATCTTCAATCGAACGCGTCACTGATAAACTCAATCCACGTCCATGGCACACAAAGACTGTGGACGAAGAATTTGAGGATTTGGTTGAAGAGTTTGATGCTATCGAGTCAGCCCTTCGGTCCTTTATTGAGCTGAACGAACAATTCGTGACGTACTCTAATGAAACTTTGAAAAGCTCAGAGAGGGCAGCGAGTTTGCTACGCTTGTTGACATATCAGGAACTCATGCTCTCGAGTGGTCAAAGACAGGAGGGAGCCCCATGGGATCACGTTAAAAGCTATCTAGCCGCTTTAAAAGAGATTACTTTTTCTGTGAACGACCCGTTTGAATCACTCTCATTCATTGTCAATAAAAAAATAGAAGCTCTAATGGGCCTTCTGAAAAACATTGGCGAGAAAATCAATTTCAGGGATAAAGCTTTGCTGAATTACGACAAGGTGTACGAAAAATACGACCAAATGACCATTCAAACCACCTCGCAGAAGTTATCGCCTAAGGAACTCCATCGTTACTCTCAGCTTGAGACAAAGATGAAGTCACTTAAACATGAATTTGACAGTTTGAATTCGATCTTGAAATTGGAACTCCCCACTTACTTCATTCTTGTCCGGAATTATACCGAACCATTAGTGTTCTTCTTTTTTTATACTCATTTGACGGTGGCATACCAGTACAAGTTGAATCTTCAATCAATTATGCCTCATTTCGACCCGGAGAAGACCATTTTCGAGCCCGGCTTTGCTAACGTCTTGCTAAAACAGTGCAATAAAGAATCTCAAAACCTTCCCGAATTTAAAATGTTTTACAACTTTGAAAAGCCTGCTGTTACCGTGTGCGATGTTGGGGGAAGTGTCAATGAAATTGAGGGTAACCTCAGTGATTCAAAGGTAATCACCAGTGATTCTAAGCTAGACACTAGTGATCCTAAGGAAAGCACCAGTGATTCTAAGGTCACTAGTGATTTCACCAGTGATTCTAAGGTAACTAGTGACTGCACCAGTGATTCGAAGTTAAACACCAGTGATTCTGAGGGAAACGTCAGTGATTCTGAGGGAAACGTCAGTGATTGCCAGAAAAACGGCGGCTATATGCAAGAAAAGGTCGGTCTCGAGGCAAAATTTAGTGACCTTGAAGAAAATGCCGATGATTTTGAGGGGAAAACTTTAGAAATTCAAGATGACATTAAGCCGCTAAGCATCCCGTCTCGCCAACGCGTTGAGTATTGCAGAGCCATATTTAATTTCTCCTCCCATAATGAGGATGACTTGAAGTTCGCCAAAGGTGATTTAATTCAAATAATCGAGCGCAATGGCGAATGGTGGATAGGCCAGTTTAAAGGAAAGAAGGGACTTTTTCCTGCTAACTACGTCGAGTCAAATGACATGCCTGCTGTATGATTTGTCAAGGTTTGACTGCAGTGATAACGGGGCATTTAATCTAGTATTTAACGTGAGCGGCATGCATGTACTTCCAAAGCCTAGGGGTGATGGTATTTGTTGACACAAAGACCACTGCAAAATTTTCGCTTGATTGGAATATCAACATTTTGGAGGATGTCCCACCATTCAAGCACCTCAGCGTAAGGCTCGACCACAATAAAATTACATTCGTTGCAAATGTCTTTGAACTTGCCTTTCGAGATTGCTAGTGCAATAAGCAGATGGAATAGTTTTGGGGTGCTGTTTTTCCAGGCCTTCGTCTCTCTATAAGTGACATCGTATCTCGCAATTTCATCAAGGCAGATGCTTTTGAGCGATCTGAGATAATCTTTCCTCCGCAAATATTTAATAGGAGAGACGTGGCGCAATCCGCGCCCATATCGTTCATCCGATGGAGACACTTTCAAGGCATCTGCACTAATAGGTATGAAAGGATTTGGCCCAGCACGAAAAGTTTTCAAAACAGGTAAATCGAGAATCTGAGGAGGCAAGTACCTTAGCTTGTTGATACTGACATTCAAGTCAGTTAAATTGGTAAGATTGCTTATTAAGCTCGGTAAGAAGCGGATCTCATTTTGCCGCAAACTCAACACATTAAGTTTATCAAAGGCGAACAATGACGGATTGACAACTTTGAGTTTATTATTAGTAAGATATAGTTGACGAGATACTTGAGTTGGACGATCATAGTCGAAAATCACCAACTCATTCAAGTCTTTGATCTCATCAGGGATATCCGTCAATTGCATGCCCTCTAATATAACGGATTGAGAGATGTCCTCAAAACATTGCAATATAATTTCTTTAGCTCGCATTAACCTGAGCAGGGAAGGGCTTATTTCTTCAGTTTGCTCAGCATCTGTAGACGATAGTTGATGATAGCTCGAGAATTTGTAGCGATTGAACTGATCGACCCCGAAATCTGGTTCAGAGCTGATATGATGAAACCTGGCCCTTTTGATGGGTGAAGTCACTAAGGTGTGCAGCAAGCGGTTCTGCACAGGTGAGTCTGGCACGGTATAATCATCCATAGTGGTGTCAACCTCTGAGTGTTGGGGTAGAACAGGAGGGCTACTTGGTAGGGCGCAATGAACATGCGTGTCTCTTTGAAACGAGTCTTCCAAGTCGGGGTTTGTCGGGTCTGTGCCGTCATCCGAGGAATTCAGCGACATTGGCATAACTTTTGACGAACACAGCGTATTCGCTTGGGTGGACTGCTCTGGGTGCGTAGACCGCCCTTCAAAGAACTCCTCATAGTCTAGTCTTTTGATATCATCCTTTTCAGTGAAACTCTCCCCCATCTTTCTCTTGATAGAGGGTACTGCTGCTAACAAAGGGCCCCTTTTCGTAGAATTGGGCTTGGTGACCCGTGTGTGGTATATACTGGCGGCATTTTCATCAATCACATGTCGCTCCCGAGGCTCGGTATTTAGGCTGTGTCCATGAGTCATGGTAGTTGAAGTGAATGCAAATGGAAGCAATGGATTAACCTTATCCAAAGGTTTCATGCCTTCCAGATTGTTGACATGTCTCCTTTTGTTGGACTGGTTGGCAGTCAGAGACTCTGGGTTCTCTTGCGTAGCCAGAGAGCCATACATTTATATATCAATTGACTCGTATAGCAGAAAATGTCGAATGGAAAAATTAGAACTAAATATTGGTGTGTCGAAACGCCTTACCCCCCAGAGTGAACAGCGAGGAGTGTTGCTGAGCACGTCAATAAAGGCGCGTGCGGATTCACAGCGACGCGTCAAGGCTTATATGTGTCGAGGAATCACGAATGAACTAGCCCCATTTTTCTTGCTAGAAGCGGAAAATCTTTACAATGGCTTACGCGAAGTGCAATTCACTTGGAAGTAGACGTGTGATTCCATTGTCATGGTCCATTGTCATGGAGCCGCAACCAACTCTACTCTGAAGCACTTCCCCGCGTTAAGCTTTGGCGAGCTTCAACTCTTCGTCGCGGTAGTAGTGAGGGGCCGCCTCATTGACCCATTTTTCATCAATTATGATGCAATTTCTCATATACTCCTTGCTGGTCAAGACCAACTCATGATACAAGAGCAATTTCGGGGGCGGTTTTGTCTTGAACAAGGCAGACGAAGGGTGAATGTGAGCCGGTTGGTTTCTTTTAAGCAAAACGTAGTTGGATCCCATTTTGGAAATCCTCGCCAAATTCGGAAAAAACCCGCTCAATAGTGCTTTTTGCACCTTTTCAAGATGATCCTCACCGTTTCCTGCCCCAGACTCGACATCGATTCCTATTTTGCCGCAAAGGGTCTCCAACTGCTTCTTGATCTCCTTCGCTCGCTTGAGTGTTCTGTACTGAAGAAAGTTGTCCTCACACCAAAGATTTGAATACCCTGACTCACTCCACTGCTTCCAGATATTCAACAATGTTAGTTGATCACCAGCAACATGCATAAATGACTCTTTTCTTTTATCGGCCTGCTCGCGCTTGTCTTTGGGCCTATAGAACAAGCTCGATGATTCAGACAACATGGCTAGAATCGAAAGCACATCTGAGGTGACGGAGTACTCTGCGCTGGTTAGCAATGCTTTGCAGAACATGGGGTCCATCGGAAACTGAGCCATTCTCTTACCTACCCCGGTTAGTTGCCCTTTGGAATTCAAAGCACCCAATGAATAAAGTAGCTCGAGAGACCTTATGAGCGTTTGCTTGCTGGGTGGGTCCATAAAGTCAAAATTCACAAGGTCATTGACACCCATGGAAAGCAACAAAAGAACCACTGTGCTAAGGTTTACCCTGAGAATTTCGGGAGTGGGATTAGCTTGTAGCTCATTGGTATAAGACCATTTGGTAAATAGCCGGTAGCACTTGCCGGGACCAGTCCTTCCAGCCCTTCCGGCCCGTTGATCCGCCGAGGCTCGAGAACATGGTACCACCACCAAACTCTCCATTCCCGTACTTGCATTGAAGATGTTCTCTTTGACATAACCTGAGTCGATGACGTACTTGATACTATCGATAGTGATAGAGGTTTCAGCAATGTTTGTAGCCAAGACCACTTTGCGTGATCCAGGCGGCGTAGGCTCGAAGATTCGAGCTTGCATGTTAGGCGGAAGGTTAGCATATATTGGTGCCACAATCAACTTTTTAATCAGATCTCCGAGCTTATCACAGGCATCTTTTAATATCTCATTCATTGTCTCGATCTCTTCTTGTCCAGTAAGAAATACTAGTATATCGCCTGGACACTCTTGCTTAATGTGGATTTGGAATATGGTGGTGACTGCAGCTTGAATGTAATTAGCCTCTGGCTGCTTCGTATAGCAAACATCAACGGGATACCGCCGACCTGGGATGTTAAACACAGGAGCTTTGTGAAAGTAATCCGAGAACTTGCTTGCATTAATTGTGGCGGAGGCCACTATTAATTTAAGGTCTTTTCTTTCCTTTATTATATCCTTCAACAATGCAAGAATGATTTCCGTGGACACAGTACGCTCGTGAGCCTCATCAACCATCAAAACGCTATATGTGGATAGAGCGGGATCAGTTAAAAACTCACGAAGCAACATACCGTCCGTCAAGTACTTAATGGCAGTATCCTTGGATGTCTGGTCTTCAAACCGAATGCTGTAACCAACCTCGGAGCCGATTTTGCACCCGACTTCGTCTGCAACCCTACGGGCCACTGATGTAGCAGCCACACGACGCGGTTGAGTGCAGCCAATTTTCATAATTTCCCCATGCAATGCTCGAGCATTGGTGTAGCCTTCTTCGTAGAGGTATTGTGGAATCTGTGTGGTTTTTCCCGATCCGGTTTCTCCCACAACTATGACTACCTGGTTGTTCTGCATGATCTCCAAGAACTTCTGCCTGTGCTTGTAAGAAGGGAGAGACTTTCTCACAGCTTGAATATCGTTATACTTGCTAGCGGCCTCGACAGTCTCGCCATCAGTTCCGGGGATTTCAGCCTCTTCCTCATAATCTACAAATTGAGACTCGTCAAAGACAAATTCATATTGCGGTTGCCCCGGCAAGCTGATCTCATCAGGATTGAGGGAAATGATTTCTTGGGCTTTTTTGAGTTGTGCGTTCTCCCACTCGCTGGAGTGTCTGCCCTTTTTCTTATGATGGTCTTCATCAACGGGTTCAACGGGTTCAACGGCTTTTAGTAGTTCTCTCTTCCTTTGGCGGTCGATTCGGCCGTCCGAATTAAGGTAATCAGCTGGAAGAGAATACACGGAGTCCTGTTTCAGCGTGGAAATATCCTCTAAGAGTTGTTTCTTCTCTTTAAGTTCGTGTGCCTCCTGAGGCGTGAGATCACTACAGGACTCTAAACGCTGCACGCTTCTCCACAATTGCTTGACTTGAGCATCAAACTTTCGCCTCATATGATCTTCCAGCGAACCTTTAGCGAGAGACTCGGATCTATCAGCTGACCTCAGTGATTTGTTTTGCTTCACTGGTGGCTGGCCCAAATCAAGGTCAGTAGTGCGTGTAATTTCGTGGGTTTCAGGGTTTTTACTCGTATTCCCACATGGCTGTGGCATATAGTCATCTAGATCATCATCAGTTCTTTTTCTCCTGTATCCTTTCCCCGTTATCTCACTCATGTCCCGCACGCCACACTGTTTTTGCGCTCTCTAAGAGCACCAAGCCGCGTCAGGCATCTCAAGTCTGGGGACTGCACCCGTACATCCTACATGAGGATGATCTCCCTTGGGAGGTGCTCGAGTTTCGTGTACCCCGTCCAGCTTTGCATCCTATTTTCAATAGAATCCAACAGTGTTCAATATGGAAAGAGACTTCACCCGGAGATTCCAGTCTTTGAGTATGGCCTCATTGGTCTCCAGGTCCTCTTCCAGAATAGCGCCAGATGATGGACAGAACTCGTCCTTCTTTCCGTCAGAGTCTGTATCGCCACAAGGCAGCTATAGCTCAATCAACGATGAAAGCAAGGAGAGTTTGACCAAAAATCTGCCTAACCAAAAGTATATACCACCATGGACAGAGCCCTACATTATCGGAGTAGCGGGATTTTCTGGATCGGGCAAAACCTCCATCTCGCAGAAAATCATCCAGGAGTTAAACCAGCCCTGGACGGTTCTTTTGCTGTTTGACAACTTTTACAAGCCGTTATCTCCGGAGGAATCCAAAAAGGCATTCGCATGTGACTATGACTTTGACAAGCCCAAGGCCATTGACATGGATCTTGTTGTGGACAAGATCACATCTTTGAAGAAAGGGAAGAAAACCGAGATTCCGGTCTACTCCTTTAGCCAGCATAACCGTCTGGGCAAGTTTATTACCATATACGGTGCCAACGTCATCATTGTTGAAGGCATCTACGCATTATATGACCAGAGACTACTAGACTTGATGGATATCAAGGTGTTTGTTGACACAGACCTTGATATTTGCTTGGCCAGAAGACTTACGCGAGACATTTTATACCGGGGAAGGGACTTAGAAGGATGCCTCCAGCAGTGGGAGAGATTCGTGAAGCCCAATGCCACAGCCTCAGTACTTCCTACCATGAGAAATGCAGATTTGGTGATACCCAGGGGTCTCGACAACACTATAGCAATAGATATGATGATCAAGCATATCAAAAAGCAGCTAGCCATCAAGAGCTCATTACACCTTGAGCGACTCAAGCATTTGGGTCTGGGGTTTAACCTCAACGTGGACAGGCTTCCCAACCTCCATATTTTGCCTAGTAACAACCACACGGCGGGAATACATGCGATCCTTTTCAATGTCGAGACGGAAAGGTCTGACTTTATATTTTACTTTGACAGAATCGCTAACCTACTCATCGAAACTGCTCTAGAAACCTTGAGGGAGTACTCGCCAAAAACAGTCACGTGCCACTACAACAATCAATACCAGGGCCTCCAGCAGACCAAAGATATCACAGCAGTTAGTATCATTCGGTCAGGTGACTGCTTTATGAATCTGGTGAAAAAAACGTTTCCAGCCATTCCAATCGGGAAACTTTTGATCCAGAGTGACTCCAAGACTGGCGAGCCCCAACTACACATGGAGTCGATGCCCAAAAAAAGTGCGAACTCCACATTCTTCTTACTAGACGCGCAGGTCATCAGCGGATGTGCTGCGATTATGGCCATCCAGGTGTTGTTGGACCACAAAATCAAACAAAATGATATTGTGTTGATCTGCTACTTACTGACGGAGATTGCCGTCAAAAGGATTTTGAACGTTTTCCCTGAAGTGAGGGTCGTTGTGGGCAAGTTAAGTAACATCGAGTGTATCGATACTAGTCACAACCCCGAGGGCTTCAAGGACACCGACTGGGTTTTTCGTAACCGATTCATAGAGTCTTTGTATTTTGGCACTAGTTAAAAGAAGCCATGACTTGCATACCTTGCCTAGGCCATTGTCGACAACACGCGGTGGCGCTGTAGATTTATCTCGACTATATATTTTGGACTGGGTTGCAGTGCACCCGCACTCGTGCATTTTTAGTTTGGAGCTTGTTTTTTCCGTCTTATCATACGCCTCGACATTTTGTCGCTCTCAACATTTCTCGGTTGGCCCTGCGCGTTCATGTCGCCTCTGTGGGCGCTCAGCCATGTGCGCCGTACGCATCGGAGCTTTCCAGGGTTCAAGGAGTAGTGATAGGCACTCTTGAAACCAGAAAGAAAATTGATCCGTCTTGCAGTCCACCCAGGGCCCTGTCAAAATACGTCTCTGAATTTTTTTGGCATTTATAATATTCCGCTTTTTGCCTGCAAACGAATGACTCAGACCTATGTGACGCGCAATGTACTCGAATGTGGAGAGACTAGGCTTTGTTACAAGCACGATTCCGGGCCCTCACCTGCCCAAATCCTAGGCCTAATTATGTGGCTCGACGATTGGAAATGCTAGATAAATCATGCTTTCAGCGGCCGGACAAGTTGCGGCTTTTGCTCTGCCCCACAATGGCCTACTCCCGCGGTGCAGGAAACGGGTTAATCTGCATTTGACAATGGGGAACCAGTGGAGAACTTATATCCCCGCTCCACCGCCGAGAAATGAGATGTGCAACCATGTTTACCAGTATTTCCCGACGCCAATTTACGCGGAGTCTTAGCGGTATCGCTCCCAAATTGACCGTTAATGAGTTGAATAAGTCCACCTTGGAGGCAAAATATGCTGTCCGAGGAAAAATCCCCATCCGGGCCGACGAGTTGAGGTTAGAACTTGCCGATAACAAAATTGACAAGTTCACTGAGATCATCAGTGTCAATATCGGTAACCCCCAGCAGCTAGACCAAAAGCCGTTGTCTTGGTACAGACAAACTTTGGCGTTGATGCAGTGCCCCGAACTCATTGAAAAGTTGGACCTCGTGGATCCAAACACCAAGCACTTGTTTTTCCCAGACGATGTTATCGAAAGGGCAAAGTTTCTTTTGAAAAGCGCCAAATCTGTGGGGGCATACTCCCATTCTCAAGGCGATATCTCCATGCGTGAATCGATTGCACAATTCATCTTGGAACGTGACAATTACCCTGCCTCGCCCAACAACATCTTTTTGACCTCTGGTGCCTCTGCTGCAGTATCGTATTTGATTCAGATTCTATCCCAGGGAGAAAAGACCGGGTTTTTAATTCCTATACCGCAATACCCACTCTATACAGCATCTATTGCGTTGAACAATTCGGTCCCGATCGGATACTATCTAGACGAGGCTAACGACTGGTCAATTGATCCAGAGCAAATTCGCTCCTTGATCCTGGAAAACAAAGCGAAGGGAGTTGTGCCTAGATGCTTAGTTTTGATTAACCCTGGTAACCCCACAGGATCGATTCTCCCTGAGCAAGATCTCAGAGAGATCATCAAGATTGCCGCCGACGAGGGCTTGGTAATAATTGCTGATGAAGTCTACCAGGAAAACGTTTTTGAGGGCAATTTTGTCTCCACCAAAAAAGTTTTGGCTTCCATGGTGGAAGAGAACGAAAAAGCTTACGAAAACGTTCAGCTTGCTTCGTTGCACTCCACTTCGAAAGGTGTAAGTGGAGAATGTGGTCAAAGAGGTGGGTACATGGAACTTGTCGGGTTTTCTAAAGAAGTTCATGATGTCATCTTCAAGCTAGCTAGCATCAATCTTTGTTCAGTTGTGACCGGCCAAGCTTTAGTGGAACTCATGGTCAACCCCCCAAAACCTGGTTCTCCATCTTATGAAACTTACGCTGCCGAAACACAAAAGATACACGACTCGTTAGAAAAACGCTCCCAATTATTGTTTGAGGCCTTTTGCAACATGACGGACATCTCATGCAACAAGCCTCAGGGCGCAATGTACCTCTTTCCAAAGTTAGAATTGACCAAGGAAACATACCCCAAATTGTTTGAAGAGAGTGAATCAAGCGGTTCTGAAGTGGATGAATTATACTGCGAAAAATTGTTAGAAGAAACCGGGATTTGCTCGGTCCCAGGAAGTGGATTCGGACAGGTCCCTGGTACGTACCACCTTAGAACCACATTTCTTGCACCGGGGTCCGAGTGGATCGGCAGATGGAGAAAATTTCACGAGTCATTTGTTTCCAAGTATAAAGTTTGAAGAGGTATTGAAAGCTTACAAAAAAGTGCTTAGCATTGTTTATAAGAACCGTCTAGCAAAAAAAAAAAAAAACAATCATTCTTGCTTAGGCTTCGGGCTTGTCGTAAAGTTACCAAAAGCACAACTAATTGCGACTGTAAACCAGGCGGGGAACCAGCCCAAAGCAATCACAAACCACGTCCAGCTTTGCATCTCATTCCAAGATTTGAGTAAACTGTTAACTAAGGACAAAGACCCAGGGATCTTTCCTCCGTCAAGAATGTAGCCTAAGCCGAGAATAACCGTAAAGGGACAGGAAAAGAAAAGACATACTGAAATCTTTACGTCAGATTTCGCCTTAGAAAGGGTCCCCTGATCCACTCGGCTCAAAAGCGGTTGAATTAATGTCAAAGGAAACGCGAATAAGCCAATGAATAGAGCCAACGTGAAATGCACAATCAAAAGACTGATGATAAGCATAGCAATAAAGTAGAGTGAAAATGACAAGAGCATATGAGACAACGGTCTTGAGAAGAGCGCAGGTAAAGAGCCTCTAGAAAAAGTTCCGATTGAAGACACTGTTTGTATTGTTATCAAAGCAAGCACAATAGCCCGAGTATTAAAGTCTTGCGGAGATGATTCCACCGCAATGTTCTGAAGAAATATCGCCCCGCTTAACGAGAGGGATTCAACGCAGGTGAATAAAAGTAAAATGTTCTTGATGTTGTAGATGAAGTCTGTTGTTGACACCCCAGAGGCAAGTGAATATAAGGAGCTGACAAAGTAAGCAGCAGCAACAATGACAGCTGACGGCAAGTAGGTCCCGATGGACACAAAATGGTAGGGAGAAAGCAAAAGGTAAAAGAAAAACGACTGGTGAAATTTCTCGAGCAAGTTGTTCACCGACCGAAACGTGGAGTCTACCACCCTTCCAAATTGAGTGATATCAGGGCCACCTACACCCACAGCTTTCAAGGTCATGGCTTGAATCTGCCATCCCGAAAACGCCTCGCAGCCATAGGGTTTCTGATTTGCTTCAGAGAATGCCAAACGAAGGATTCCATGTGACAAAATACGCAAGCGAGACCAGTAATTGTTTTTGTCGAGGTCACCGGTAGAGGTGTCCTGGATCCCGATTCTTATGCCCTCATTACGGGCCACCGTGGTGGCGGTATTGATGAGGTCAAGGTTAGGTAATTGTCCGTTAAGGCCTTCGTAGAAAATTTCCATATGATTGAAGTTGTCGATATCGGAGGCGTACTCTATGGTAATAGCAGCTTCGATGGATCCCGCAGTCACATCCAACGTAGTATGGTAAGCTTCGACCCAGGAGCGAAGCACAGAATGCGAATCGCGGGGGAACACCATGATAATGTTCTTGGACCAGATGGACATGCGTGCAAAGTACCTGGCTAATGCAGGTGCCAAGGAGAAACCCCCCACGTTGCGCTTCCCGTCCGAGGTAAAGTACGGCACCACCAAAACCAAGGCTTCTGTGTTGTCGCCTCGGGGAGCATGCATCAAAGAGTACATGGTGGTGATGTTATTTTTGAAGTCCTCGTAGTGAGAAACCTTCATCTCCATATTCCGAAGCCAGTGTTCAAGTTCTGGATTGGATTGAGACATGTTCTCGAAGTCCCACATGCTAGCCTCGGAGCGGAAGCCTCTCACATAGTTCCACTCGCTCTCGCGAAAGTATGAGGTCACTTGGCCAGGCATCAAGGCATTTTCCGAGATGTAAGTGTGCCTATATTGGCCGTCCATAGGAAGGTTTAGGAGCCAAGCTATACTGGCCAAGGCCAACACCATCGAGACCATTGGGAGCTTCTGAACAATCTTGGGCAAAAGCCCCGACTTGTTGATTTTGCGTAGCACGCTTTCAGCTAATGCCATGGTCTATGGATAGCTTCTGGGTGGTTGTACCTTACTCGGGTGAGGTTGTGCTTTGCTCGGGTGTAGTTGTAATTTATTCGCGTGCACTTGTACTTCATTTTGTTTCGCGTACATCTGAGTGGCCTTTTCCAGTGCCTTGGCTGGTGCTAATGCCTTCGGTGCGCGTTCGACAAGACGCCTACTCCATACTGGTTCCACGGCTGCTGCTCAAACTCGCAACTCCAAAACGGCTTAGCCTGTGTACCACGGCTTGTTTCAAAGGCAATGGCAGCAAAGTACTACCGCACTCTTTTCCGTAAGATCATCCGCTTGCCGCTAGACAGGACCACTCTTGAACGGCTTCGAACAAACGCACGAAGCCAATTTCTCAATGCCAGAAATACACCCACATACTCGGTGCTGGATCGGAAGTCGTATGACAAGTGCATCGCCATAATGGACGATGTCCTCGAGAGGAAGTATAAGTCTTTACGTCAGTTGTTAGATCTAGTGTATAAACCCAAAGACATGCAGGAGCCGTGGGTTCGTGAATTTCAGCACATCAAGTACAGTGCGCTCAAAAAGGTGTGGCCCCAAGTGCACCTAATAGACGAGTTTGGAGATGGAAAATCAGTAGCGTTATACCACCAGCAATTGAAGCGGCTGCAGCCCGACAGCGAATTTTCTATCATGCATGAGCTCGGCATGGACGAGCCTGCGGACGTGCTTGTTCCTCTCCTGGGCCCGTCTCCTATGGGGCGAGAAAAACTCCAGCAGTTCAAGGATAAGTACACCAAATTTCATTCGTTCATCTCGCGAAATGCATCCAGGTTGCTGGGGCTCAAGATTCGCCCGATGGAAGTTCTCTACGAGCCCAATCGCTATGGTCTCCCAGAAAGCGTAACGATACGAGAGTCTAAACTTAAGCATAAAATCAACTATGCCAAGAAACTTCTAGAGGACTTTAGGGCAATCCGGGAACCAGACCTTCGGCGCCTCATCCAATTCATTGAATCTGATGAGGGCATCAATCCCAAATTTTACCGTTCCAGCATCAGGCAGAAATGCCGCGAAGATGGCACAATCTCTCCCTTGGTCAGAAAACACGTACGACAAAAAAGCTTGGTTCCGAACGAACGAAACATAAAGTTTTACTACAGGCAATATGTCGAAACCCAATTCTATGTGAGCCTGACGAACGAGTATGAATTGAGTCCAAAGAAGAATTTCTATAAGTAATCATATCTCAAATACCACATATTGTCTATTGGACTCATCCATTACCAACCCGACTATATGTGAATCATTTCTAATGCTGTTGAGAGTCATGTACTTGGGAACCTTTACAAACGTTTCTGCGTTGAACTCCAATGACTTGAGTTTGTTTCGTGGGTGAAGAGTTTGCGATGCATCTGTTAACTCGACTTTGATCAAGTCCATAAAGTATTTGCTGTCGGTGACCTTGTGCAACACTAACACTTTATCAATGCTTATGATTTTGTGTGCAATAATGAGCCCCGGGAAGTGAGTTTCTGTCCGTTTCTGCGACTCATTGTGGAACTGAACTAGGGTCAAAATCGTGTCCGATGCAGCAGTGATTAATAATCCCTCAGCAAAGAGCTCGATATCGGTCTTCTTATCTTCGCAATGAATCTTCAAAGATTGAGGTTCCTTAAAAGACACATTATCTGCTAAGTATTGCTCGATGCCGTCGGTGACTGCCTTTATGTCTGTTTGTAATGCGGCTATGAGTTGCTTGCCCTTCAAGGCTCTATTATTCTTACTCATGAGAACTCCTGAATCGAGCTGTTGAATATCTAGGAAATGCCATAAAACAGAGTCGAACAAATACTTGTCAATGTATTCCATCACCTCTGTTGCTTGAAAGTTAAGGTTGGGGTTTTCTTTGAAAAACTCCTCGGGGTCGGTATCCTCCTTAGATAATTTAAGTATCACCTCAATTTTAACCCAGTTCAAGAAGATATTGAAGGAATTGTGCTCCTTATTCATCTCCCAAATAAAAGCGTATAGCTCCTTGATGACATTTTGGGCATTTTCTATGGCTTGGCTGACCACCTTCGTATCAATTCCATACGGTTCCCTCTGGAGATAAAACTCCGTCGTGGCACAACTCTCAAGATAAGTCGAAAGAATTATAACCTTTTCGCAGGCCAAGATAATCTGGGTGAAAATTATTTTCCTTATGTTGTCATAGCAGGTGTTTCCTATAGTGGATAATCTTATGAGGCCTTTTTCTCCAAATTGATTGAGCCAAAAGTCTTTCATATTAGTCTTAATCAAACCACTTAGTAGCATCCCCGTCAAGTCATTGAACATTTCATCTTCCACCATTTCAGCAGTTGCAGAATTCGATGTGAGGTCACCGTCTTCGTACAATGTGTCCTTGTAATTCGACAAGTACCGGTCGAATAGACCCATGAATGTCTTGGCCTCGGTTCGGACAATCTCTAGCTGCTCGGTGACATGGTTCATTATTGAGATAAGCTTCGAGGCCCAGCTAATCGAATCGAAAAGGTTTTTTCTTTGAGACAGCTGAGCAATGTTGATAGTCAATTCTTGCAAATGCAAATTCGAGTTAGTATCTTCGACCAATAAAAACTGAGAAAACAAGTCCCGGGCCATAAGATGATGGGAGACTGAGAATTGATCAGGCAATTCAATATTAGATACCGTGAACAAGTTATCAAATGTGAACGAGGCACGCGAATTGGCATTGACAACAAATAGATAATCCATCGAAGATTTGTCCTCGTTAGTGTTCGTCACGGAAACTGATTTCTCGGGAGCATTTGAAGGGTCCGAAATCTCCGACACCTTGAGTGATGTGATCTCGTTCGCTAGTTTCGGCATGTTGTTCAATATTTCCACTCTAAACAAGTCCTGGAATGGTGCCACGTCCTTGCCCTGCCTGACAGACTTGTCGATGTCAATAGCCTCCCAGCTCACTAGGGTGATTTCCATGTCAGCATTGGTTGAAAAATTATTGACAAGTTTGCCAGTATTCGAGTCATAAACCTTGATCATGTTATCAGTGCCGGAAACTACAAAGAACCTCCCGCTGTGACTCCATTTTAGGTGCAATATCTTGGAGCGGTTGTTTATGGAGTAGATTCGTTCACCGTCTGATCGGAATACCCAAATTGATGTAAAGTTCATTGATATGGCAAGGAGATCCATTTGCGGACACCAGCTAAGGATGTTTCCATCGGGAAAGCCAATCACCTTATTTCCCGCTAGTACCTTAAATTGACCGGGCATATTAGCGCGATGCCTGAATGCAGTGATACTGTGGGGCACGTAGTTCCCGGAGTTTTAGGCAAATGATCTTTGGTGGTGGGTGACTTTTGGGGGGGCAACGTATTTCTTGTGGCGACGTGTGGCTTCTACAGAAGCATTGACGCAGAGCCACCTCCAAAGTTCCCCACGCGTTTTTTATAGCATTACTTTGAGCGATTCCACAATGCGAATATTCGTACCATACAAATTACCCATATACCTATACAAACCTATAACACACAGCAAGAGCTATATATCCATTAGAAAAGAAACCAGGCTCACCTCATCAGCTATTGATTCGCTTCCTGAGTTTCATAGATATCCTCCGGCCAAATGAAGGTTTAGGTTTCTCAAGTGTTTTGCTCCTTGTTGGAGACAATTCAGGCTCGTCGATGCTTTTCACATTTTGCGGTAGAATCGGGCTGCTTGATGGCGGTGTGAGTGGGGACACTGCTACCATGCTGGGAGATATGTTTACATCTGAAACAGCCAGCATAGACGACTGACTGGCAGCGGGATTTTGACTTTGCGATGGAAGCAGTGATCGGCGAGTATTTTCAAAGTAATTGTCGGTGGGTATCAGTAGTTTAGATGGGGATGCCACCACGGGACCATCCTCCAGAATGCTCTGTAGTGACGGGCTTGAAGCCAACTTGGCCGAGGGACTGGGGTTGCATGGGGTCAAGAAAGAGGCATACTCATCCAAATTGGAGCTTTTTGTGATCACCTGCTCAGTATTTGTTGGCAATGATCTACTCACCATTTCCTCGTACGAAGGCACGGGTTCGTGTGGCGATACTGGTTGGTCTGCAGGCAACTTTTCTGAACTTTTCGAGAATAGAGAAAACCTCTTGGAGCTTCTGGCAGGCATATTGTAGCTTTCCCAAAGCGAGCTGAGTCTATTTGAGATGGAAGATCTGCGCCGAGAGTCCGTGGCGGATAGGGTATGGGGGAAGCACTCAGTCAGTGGTGACGAGGAAGGCGACTCGGCAGACTCGGCGGACTCAGAGTCCAATTCATTCTCAGATTCCTCAACAATGCCGTAGATTTCATGGAAGCACGCATATTTGACCGCTAAATCATCAGCATTGTCAATCAAGAACAGTAGCAAGTCTTGATATGAAGAAAGCGCTGAGAGATTGGACGTTTCGAAAATGTGTTGTTGGAACAAAATGGAGAAGTTGGCACTGGTCATTTTTGTTGTTTCCTCGTAGGATGCCAAAATGGAAAGCATATGGAGGTAGTATATAAACAAGGCGTTCTTGTGAGATGGATTTTTCGACGCTAGAAGCTCGCTTATGGAGTTTATCAACGCAGAGGGCTCAGATATGGATTTGGGCACCGGTTCTGTTTCAGCAACCGAAGGTAGTTCTGATCCAAACGAGGTGCACCGAACTTTTAGTGGAGGCAGCTTCAGTGCATAACCAGTGTACAAAGTGAGCAATGAAGCCAACACCGAAGGCACAAACAAGCCGCCAATAGCATGGAAGTAGTCTCTGGTGTACCTCTTTAAAATTCCAGACACATCTCGAGGCAAGGGCTTGCTCTCGCTACTTTCAAGCCAAGTATTGAGGTTGGAGTAGTCGCCTTTGACTTGCTTTATTTTGCGGACAGACCCGCTGACTCGGAAGATGCCTTCCACAATACCTTCATTGAAAATGTGGTCGAAGCAGGCGGTAAGAGATACGGGCACTTCAGCGGAAACACCGTGGATATCAACCACACGAGTGGGTTGCTTCAGGAGCGCCGCAAGCTCGTGAGCAGAGGGCTCAGCCACGGAAAAGGCCCTGGCATTGGAAGGCTGGCTCATGGCAGCAAAGTAAAATCAGCAGGGTTCCGAATCCAGGGCACAGATCTTTGATAGATTATTATAGTGGCCCTTGAAATCAGCAATGAAATGGGAATGATTCGTGTGTATAACTTGGAAATCAAGTTAAAAAGGATAGATGGCGCAGCCAAAAAAACAAAAATACCCCGCCTTTCCGATTTGAGGAAGCAAAGTCTAATAATTCAAACGAAACCAGATGGCGCAGGGAAACAGATGGTAGAGTGGGTGCAACCAAAAGACAAACTTGTTGGAAAAGGAGAAAAGGCCGGATCAAAATGGGAAGATTTCACGCCTGTGGTGGCGTGCAGTTAGGGCTCGATGTAGACAGGTCAGAATGTGGAGATGACGATTCAGCGAGACACGCGAGAGACGATATCACCTAAGGCGCAGCGGCTCCTCGGTCACAATTGCAGGCGCGAAAACGTATACGGGAAAAGGTTAGTGATAGGAGAACTTGGAAGAGCAAACTTTATAATAACACAAGAGGCCGACGATGCGGAAGCCACGGGCTCTCTATTATATAAAGATTGCCATTCCATTGTTCGTTGCAGGGAAGTCGAGGCTGCGCTCGCTCCAGCGGCAAGTCTAGTGCGTAAGGTGATGGCCGGGCCTCGCTGTAGTAATGAATGGGCCAGACGCGTGAACGCGCAGCTTCAGATTTGCACGCATGCCTCTTCAGCTCTCTGGCAACTGCAGAAGCGCCCCTGCACTTTCCCTACAGCAGCAATTTCTTCGAGCGGCTTGTGGATGCTCTGGTCCGCCGCCAGCCCCTTCGCCCCATGTACGCGTGGGCTTGGTACCAGGGCTCACGAGAGGCCAGCGTCAGCCCCCTGGACAAGAAGGCTCAGCCTCCTTTTGCCTCATGCAAAGGAGATTTAAAGATGCGTTCGCATCGGATCATCGAACAACACTCTACTGGACTCACTTCGAGCAGCCTCTACTACTTGGAGGCACCGGAGATTAGCCCCTGAGCCTTGTGTACTCCATGCACCTGACTAAAACACTACCCTACCTTTTGTGTCCCAAATTGTCTAGCCAGGGGGGCTCTCTGTCTACTCATCTTGATCTCCATCATGTTGATTGCATTTCCCAACGAGATATGGATCATCATCCTATACATTGAAAGTGTGCCCTCTAGTCACTTTCATAGAACCACCCTCTGTCACCATCTCTACCACCCACTCGAACTCTCTAATTAATCTATTCGGCTGCACCCTAGCCTCGCAAGAGTCAGGATTAGCATTCCACAGATTTAGGCATGCCGCTTTAGATTCCTGCTCGAGTCTGACTCGGACGATGTTAACTTATGTAATCATGTTGCATCGAAAGGGCCTCGCGGTCTAGACTCTCGATCGCATGGACGTGGATGAAGATTAACACTACATACGTGCTGCGCTGTGTATAACTCAAACACTTCCTGCGCCTGCCGATTGAACCGTTGAGTTCCGTGCATTTGCTTCCATTGTTTAACGTTAGCGGCTCCGACCCACACTTTTCAGAAGGTCCCATATTAAGGTAGTGATGCAGACACCCTAGACCGAGTACCAGTTGCACCTGGGGCTGGGGCTAGACCTTGGTCCAGGCTGTGCGTGCAGAACCTCAGGAAGCAGTACGGTATATAAGGCGAGGTACGCACACGTCGGTCCATTTATGTCACCAGCCTTAAATTGCCGCGCATACTATTGTTTCCAATCTACGATACATGCACGCCTGCCGCGGTCCTTCGCACTTAGAAATTGAAGCCGCCACGCACTCTCACTCGCTGACCCAAAAACCCGCTCACGTGCTCGCTCGCACGTTATCGTTCATGTGCCAGCTCCCTTCCAAATCACATGATTGCGCACGTGCACTCACACACCTTGTAAAATTTTTTAGTGTTCCAGGAGCCCTACACAGACATGATCTCGGCTATCTTGAGAGGCACAACAGCCCTTCCCTTGGCGCGTTCGTTTTGGTCTTCAGCCAAGCAGCTCCTGGTAGCCTCCCCTAGGCCCTCCCCTAAACATAATGCAGAGAGAGACCCCAGAAAACTCGCCAAAAGAATTGCCCTCAAAAAAGCCAAGAACAGAGTTTCTCCCCAGCAACATCCCTTATACATGGATATCCCTACTGCTATGAAGTACATGCGGGCATCCGAGGTGGGCAAGCCTGCTAGCAGAACTACGGTTAGTCTACAGATTGTTACACTTCCGGAAAAGGGCTCGACGCCTTTGAGAGGCGAGGTGGTGTTTCCCAAGTCTATTAAAAGTAATTACCCGTTGATTTTCACGCAAAACCCCACGCAAATAGAAAAACTCGAGAAATCCGGAAAGTCGTTCAAACTCGGTGGCGAGGAATTGATAAATGAGATTAAGGAGGGAACCGTCCAACTCAAACCCTTCACCCAGTGTTTTGCATCGCCAGAAATGGCGCCATTACTTCGTCCAATTGCACGTGACTTGGGTGTCAAGGGCTTGATGCCATCAACCAAGAAAAATACCGTGGGCGAGGATATTCTCGGCATGTTGGAGAGATCCTCCGACGTCATGACATTCAGGCAAAAGCGTGACCAGCTTTACATTCCCGTGGGACGTTGCGACTTCAGCGACGAAGAAATTATTAAGAACATTAAGGCCGCGTCCGAGGCTGTGTATTCTCTTCAGCCCCCCGGCACAAAGAGCCCTAATTTGATTGGACAGTGCACTTTGAGCAGCACCAACGGGCCAGCAGCTGTCATTGACTTTCGGCTCTAAATTGTAAATACGAAATCTGGTGAGATTTTTCCAATCACATGTAATCCCGGGAATGTAATTTTTTAACGAGACTAAACTAACCTGCAGTGCCAGCTTTTGGCGTTGTTTGTGTGATAAAGGCTGTGCTGCTGTAGTACAAGTGGTGCGGAATCCGATACAGGTTTATAGTTGAAAATCGTGGCTGACCAGACTAGGTGGGGAGATACTACCAGGCACTACAAATATGGCCTTATTTGCTGAAGGGCCGCCTCAACAGGGATATGTGACGTCAGCTACGAAGGTGTTAGCTTCGAGTCCACTTCTCATTCCCCTGCAGCAACGCACGCGCCGCTAATTGTCACTGCGAAGTTTTCTTTTCTGCACGCGGTGAATTCCTCGACATTGTAGAACTGCGCCACAAAAAGAATGCATCCCCGGGTGCCTGCTCTGCTCCATAGTTTTTGCCATTTGCAGTTGTTGCCATAAGTGTAGGTCTATTTAAAAGTCACCACAAGTTGCTCAAGGAGTTCAAAAACGAGAACCGTACACCCCGCCAGCCTGCACTTAGGTGGTGACAAATTTGCCTTGCGGGGACCGTTTTTTTTCTAAGCGCTCATAACGTCCTTCTGCACATAGCTCACCGCCCCTGGTGTCAACCAATACTTCGATGGGATATATAAGTCGCGCATATGACGTTACGCAGCAAGAAAGGTTATGTTGAGGGGTGAGGTGGGGTCACAGCGGAGATCGGAGCTTTCTTTCGCATCGAAATCCCTTGGGCTTAATTTAGTTGGTTTACGCCTAAGGTTGGCTCACAACCAAGGCCGCTTCGCGTCCATGGCAAAGCCCCACTATGATGCAGATCTGTTTGCAACGTGGAATCGTAAACGGCTACATACAGCAATCTCAGTAGCATGATCCTCCCAGAGGCCAAGTTGTAGCGGTGAGTATGTTACGTTGTGCCGTGTTTTTTCGTACCGTCAACGTTGTGCCGCATGGGTAATCTCATCCATGCATGGTGCACGGTTACGACAAAAAGATGCGACCTCGTCTCCCAACTAAAGTTTCATTTGGCACCTTCAAAGCACGCATTCGCCGCCAGCCACACTTGCATACCAACGAGAAGGCTGGATATTGCCAAATATCAGACTTCTGTCAAGCATACTCGATCATAGTCGTGATTTCAAACGGCCCCTAGAGACGACAAAACCAGCCCGCAGCTCCAACATCCCACCTTCCTGGAAGTACTTTATCCATCTTCTCCTTCGAAATCTGATGACATAAGGTGCTATGCTAATGTCTCCTAAAAGTTTTCAGCCGCCGAGCTCGTCACCGCTAGCTGCTCCCACCAAAGGCAGACCAAGGCCGGACATGCATCTGCGTCCCATCGCTCCTTCGCCAATATTGGGAACGAGCCACACCCAAGAGAGTGAAAGCGAGGATGAGCGCTTGGACAATAACGGCATTCCTTCTATACTCATGAATCGCCTCCGGACCTTCCCTCTCTTCAAGGACGCGCCCAAGCTGTTCCATTCCAAGGTTGCCTCCAAGCTCAAACTCTTTCAGTATCACCCGCAGGCATACATCATCAAGGAGGGAGACCCTTCCTTATCAATGTTTTGGATTCTTAAAGGTAGCGTGAGTGTTACTTCCACGGATGGAGAGTCCGTGTATGCAGAGTTAAACACGGGATCATTTTTTGGCGAGATCGGGATTTTGTATAACCGTCCCCGTACCGCTACAGTTGTCGCCAACCAGCGTGTCTTGGCGGGCGTACTAACTGCAGACTCGTTGAACGGAGTCCTCCGATCCTATCCTGTCATCGAACGTCGTATCCGTGACGAAGCCCAGGAACGTTTGGCCATGCAGGAGAAAAAGAACAAGGCCGATATTCCTATTCTCAAGGTTTCCAAGACTCCAGCAGTGGGGGCCCAAGAACTATCATTGCGCCCAATTGTATCCTCGATAATATCCAGCTCCACAAGCCCTCTGCCACTATCCCAAATAGTGCACGCTACACAAAGCTCTAGAGTTAGCGTCACTCTGGCTGACAATGTGGACCAGACCATTTCCATTCAAGCATTCATCAAATCTGTGCCTATTTTTTCCAACCTACCCCAGAACATCATTCACAAGTTAGCCCTTGGCGTTGAGCCTATCAGTCTAAAGTCCTTTGAGTACATCTTGCGGAAAGGTCACACAGGCCTGGATATTTATTTCATCACCGACGGTGAGGTCGAGGTGGTCGATTACGTCAACAACAGGGAGGTGGTGCTAGCACGTCTCAAAGATGGCTCATACTTTGGCGAAATGTCGTTCCTTAAACTTTTGCAGGGCAAAAGTAACATGACCAGAAGTGCTGCTATCCGGTCTGTTTCTTCTGTAGAACTAATTGTCATACGCTCTGATCTGTTGGAGCAGGTTTGTCTACAATATCCTAAGATTGTCGAGGAAATGAGGCGAACAGCTAGCGCTCGTCAGGACTTAAACAACGGAAGTTCTCTTCAAACATCGCGGATTGGTGAAACACTGTCATCTTTTCCAACCCCGTCATCCAGCAGCAACATTGGGCTACCGTTGAATGATTTCAATGTTTTTAAATCTGTCAATTCACCGGTGGAGACTCACCAATCCAATTTGTTCAACTCTTCTTGGAGCTTTGACACTGACTCGGTAAAGAGATACAGAGAATCGCTTTCCAGATCTGTGTCGCCAGTTTCAGGGGCCAGCAACGATTCTACTTCAACACAGCCGCAATCACTATCCACAGCTAGAACTACGAACTCAGGCAATGACGGTATTCTTGGAAGCAGGAAGAGATTCTCGACGTCAGAGAGCCAGAAGCCACTTCCGCGCGGGCCCTTGGACCTTGCAGTTCCTCCCATGAACCCAACATCACCAGGAGGTCTCTTTCAGGCCAACCTTTCGAGAAACAACTCATTCCAGTACATGCCAGTGAGCAAAAGAATTAAGTTATCGTCTCTTGCAGGGAGGAGGCGTTCATCAGTTTTGGTGCCTTCGGGCTCGATTCCGTCAACAATTTTGCTCCGAAGCTTTGAATACTTATCATTAGCAGACCTAATGAAGCTAAGATTGGTGTGTCGCCGCTGGAGACAACTCCTATACGCCGCGCCGAATCTCTTCAATGTATTGGACTTAACTCCCTGGAATACTCGCATAACAGACACAGCGCTTGTCCACATTACAGACTTCGTTGGGTCTCGACCAGTAGAGGTCAACATATCGAATTGCTTTCATGTGACTGACGAAGGATTTAGTTACTTGGTGAACGAAATCGGTATGTCAGGAAAGATCCAAGTTTTCAAGATGAGCTCATTATGGGAAGTGAGTGCAATGGCCATCATGGATCTCACATCTCCCTCGGTGGGCCAACACTTGCAGGAAGTGAACTTATCAAACTGCAGAAAAGTCACAGATAATGTTGTCGAGCGTTTGATAGGCTGGAAATCGAAAGGAGACAGCTCCCTTCTACATCTTCCTGGATCCGAAGGGATTTACAATCTTGAAGCAGGCTCGAGAAACCTCAAGGTCCTCAACTTGAGCTACTGCAAATATCTTACAGACAGCATCATGTATCACATCGCATTTCACGCCAATGATACGCTTGAGAGTTTGAATTTGACCCGGTGCACAACAATCACTGATCTCGGCTTTCTGTACTGGACCTACAAGTCATTTCCAAACTTGAAGAAATTGTCCATCAAAGATTGCACCTTTCTATCTGACAAGGCGATTATATCACTAGCCAATGCTGCGCCCAACCTCGAGATCCTCAACCTCAATTTCTGCTGTGCCCTCCTGGACGTCGCCATTGAAGTTCTTTGTCTCGGATGTCCTAATCTTAGAGAATTGGACCTCTCATTCTGCGGCTCTGCGGTGAGCGACTCTTCTTTGGTGACCTTGTCCCTTAATCTTACCAAGCTAGAAAAGCTTATCATCAAAGGCTGCGTCCGAGTCACTCGAGCAGGCGTGGACGCCATACTCAGCGCTTATATGCCGTTGAGGTTTTTGGACATTAGCCAATGCCGCAACGCTCATCTGTATCCCGGGGGTATTGCAGCTCAAGAGCTTCAAATCAACCCAGACACCAAATCGGCTTTCATCACCGCTGGAAACGCTCAAAAGATTATTGAAATTTCTTTTTGATTGTCTGCCCAATTGTCCCTCTAGTCTGTATATGATATCTCACTATAATTCTACATAACTAACGTTTCTTTTTCTGCTTGCTTTTGTCCTCGAAGTTGATGAACAGTATAGGCACCCCTTGCTCCTTCAAGTACTCGACTATAGCAGGTCCATGAGGTCCTTGCACCATTACCTCCACTAGTGCAGGATTGTGTTTACAGGGACCAATTGCAGTGGAACCGGAACATTTGGTCTTCAATGCCTCGGCAAGCACTTGCGGTTTGATATTGAACTGCTCAAAGTCCACCACTGTAGTTGTTTTCTTACGTCCAAGAACGGTCTGTGTGAGCACTTGAACTTTTTTGGGATCTCCCTTCTTGACCACGCTTTTAGCGGAGTACGATTCACCAGGATTCAATACCGTATAATTAGGAGAAAACCCTTTCAAGAATGATGTGAAGAGTTTATCGCGGGTAGTTGCTTCTTCCAGCAGAGGCACGGCCGATAATAATAGCGTGTCAAATTTGACCATCTTTGGGTTCTTCTTGTCTGCAAGGTCTGCAGACTTTATATAGTCGTTTAGAATGGACTTGAGCTCCGAAGACGTATAAAGGCTTTGTGTGTTGAGGTTTAATTTGCCGAACAACATTTTGTGCTTACTGACAGGTTTGTAGAGCGATAATACTGTCAATCTATTCAGCAATTCCTTTTTGCTGGCTGTCGTTCCCGAGCCAGTCGGTTGATCCATGGTTCTATGGGGTACGAAGTCTCGAATCGTCTCTGGAGGCACCGAGAACGACGTAATGCTTACGTCGTCACCTTTTCCCTTTAGAGAGACATAATTCATTTTCTCCAATGCTTTTAAGAACTTGGCACTTTTTTTCCACGAAGACTTTTTAATGTTGCAAAACTTTGGGTCCATTTTGGGAAATTGTTTCAAGATGTACTCGGACATGAACGTGGAAGCGTTGATTGGGACCTCTATTTTGAAATTCTTGACGGACTGAAGAAAAGACCGAATGAAAAAATTGTCCACGTCCTCCACTGTCAAGTCTTGAACTGTCTCGGCTAAGTCATCCACATCTGGCAGAGTCTCTGCGAGATCTTTGAGGTCGGCAACGCTGCTCTCGCTCGGCATCACCGTTGGTGCTTCTTCAGTATCAGCAGCATTGTCTGCTAGAAGTCTTGGTTTTTCTGTTGAGTCAACATCCTCAGGGATCTGAACATCACCCTGATACAAGTTGAAGAGCTCATCGTCAATTCGGTGAATTATGGTCACAGCTTCGCCCACGCGCCCTTGTACATCATCGAATTGGGAAAGATTCAAGGCGCAAGTTCCGATGGCTTTGATCACGGTGGGAGATCGGTAGCTGGCCACGGCAACCAAAGCACCTCTCGTTGCAGCTTTTGACAACGGCGGAATACATCCGGGTAGCATCAAGTTGGCATTGCCGATGATGCGCTCCACAACATGGTCATTGGTCAAGATTATTGGCAACAAGTACGCTGCTCTCCACAACGTATAGATTGTGGGGTACAAGGGCGAATCCCGCACACGAAACCAGATGGGCTGCTCGTCGGGCGTTAAATAAATGACACCCTTGTGTTCCTGAATGCTTTGGTATGCAGCCTGCTTCGTAGTTGTCGGTGCTAACAGCAACTCTTGCTCTTTGGTGAGAGCCTCTTTGTCAATGCCATACTGGGTGCATATTTCGCTGAGCAAGTGTCTCCTTTCTGAAGTTTTGATGTTCGAAGAAGATTTGACTTGTGGTGGTTTTTTAAACATTACAAGAGGTCACGAAAGAAATATCCCCGGTGTGCGGCTAAATGAGCGTACTCCGGAATTTAATGTCCCAGTGATGACAGAGCTGAGTGATGTGGTGCGTGTTGGAATGTGAGAATCAGTGCCCCTGCGGGCACTGCATGACGACTGTATACAGATGAAACAAGGGTTGAAGAGATTGACGACTTAAGTCTGTATGCACACTATGCACAAGAGCTTAGTTAGAAGGGATTAAACAATGTCTTTCCCTCTACCTCCTGATTGAGCCGTTGCAATGACGATGGTGCAGCCCTACAACGGGCTGCGGTTCGTGAAGGCCTTTTCGCATTATTGAAGGAAGGGACTGCCGCCCCAAGGTAGGGAAGAAAGCCTAGTATATTTGGAATACAAGAAACAAAAAAATGACTACTGAAGTTCCAGAATTGAAGAAGTTGTTAGAAGACATTGTGACAACTACACCAGACTATGGGAGAGTACATCACAACTCCCAACAGTGCGCGCCCTAGGTTGATGCCCCATAACCGTAGCATGCATGCGAGTGGCACGCCCAGCACTTCCAGAAGGGAAAATGCCTATGCGCACTAAAAGTGTTAAAGCAGTCATTGATTTGACTAGGACTTGGCCCTGAAAATGGATTTGAATATGGATTTAGCCTTGCAACTCAGGGTGGCACGAGCGCAATAATAATATAAGCAGAAAAGCACCTTGGGAGGGGTGGCCTGAAAATTCCCTGAATGATGTGACACCGGCACGGCCACACTATTACCCCAGAGAACTCTCAGGGCCATATCACTGTAAAAATTATACAACTGCATGGGTCTTTAGTTTCTCACGAAACGTCACAAACCTAGTCGAATGTAACACCACAAGCGGCCTTTCATTGAAAGATCATGAGGTCTTTGGTTTACTAGATTCAGACAAGTGTGCAAACGTGCACTGTTTCTTGGAGTTATACCACGTCTTGTGATGTTGAGTGGCAGAAAAAGATTCAGACAACGTTGGTTCATTTCATTGATTGGGCGTTAGCCTCGGTCATAGTGATTGAAGTAGCGCCATTGTTTTACCTGATTAGAATTTTAATGGCTGAGATTCTTGATTTTGCCAATATTTGCCTCTACAAGGACATGATACATACTGCAGGACACATCGAAAACATTGAGCTTAACCTCTTGCTAAAGCAAAGAGGGCCGCTTTGCACACGTCCGTCAAAAGCACCTTTCAGCAAAAAGCACAATGCCTCAACAAATTCCGCCAGATACTATATGGCATTCCTTGGGACAGAGCTGTACCCGCGTTCAACTAGTTTCCGCGGCTTCGACAGCGACGCGATTCTCAAAAGCCACCCACTGCCTATCAGCACATACCCTCGGCAAGATGGCACCGCCAGAAGAGCCTCCCCGTTCGACACGGACAAGATCCCTTATTGTATTGGCAGTCTCATTGTTTGTGCTAGTGTTTGGAGTTCCCTTGTTTTTATACACAACCAGCATTCACAAGGCGGACCTTCCGATTCCCTTGGTTCAGCAGAAGTTAAATGAGTTTGAAAACAATGTCAGGTTTGAAGTGCCTGTCTACTTCGACAATGTTCCTCCCGAGATTGTAAACAAAGCACAAGACCTTGTGGACCAGATCCTCGCTGAAAGATATCAGATAGGCCGTTTGTGGAGTCTTTCGTTGAAGACGAAAGAGCACATGGGTCATGCACCAAAAAGCCTTGTCGTTTCCTTAGTCAATATCACAGACCACCAAAGCGAATTTGAAGGCCCTTTTTCCCATACCATTGCAAACAGTTCCAGGCATTTGACGATTCACTCCAAAGTGGCGGACTCGAAGTACTTGGAGCACTACATCAGTCAGATTCTCCTCGACCAAGTCTTTCATGAGGAACTTTCGATATTTTCAGCTCTTCATGCTGGAGATAGAAACTCTGATTCTGTGTTCCCCTACTCCTCCTCCTATAATGTGATATTCAACCTTTTTGTGGAGGACGGAAGACCAGTCACTTGGGATATAGAGGACGCCCTCGAGTCCATGAGACCAATCTTTGCAGTATTTGAAAACTATTGCTCGTTTGAAGTAAGCTCTCAGATTCAATATTACTCGAAGCTCCACGACGAACCGGACTTCAATGAAAGTTTGTCTGCAAACATCATTAGCAAAAGCGCATTATCCACGTTCGTCAACTATGGAGAGTGGAATCTAAATACTCATGGAAATTCGCCCTCGATCAACTTTCTTGTGTACTTTTCGAAAGGCAACTACAATAATATGCCTCTACTTGTCGAAGATTCAAAAACGAACTCGTTCTTGATTCCTCAATGGGGAGGTGTGAGTATTTACAACCCAACTTTGCCTATCCTCAAGGGTTCCAATCTAAGGATGGACAAACAAGTCCTCCTGCCTATTCTTGACATCTTTGCTTCTCAGCTCTTCGAATTATTAGGCGTACCTAAAAGCCCCAAGTCTACGGCTTTAAGATTAGACTCCTTCGAAAGAATAGCTACCTTCAAAAACCTCAAAATCTCATTGAACAATCTCTCTGCGTTGATGAAATTAGCAGGCTCTTTCAGCGGAATCTCTATTCCCGAGGCGACTAGGGTGAATGTTGAGGAGTCCCTCTCATTCTACGATTTCGCAGTTGAAGATATCAAGAACCAAGATTTTGCAAGCTCGGTATCGCATGCTGCTAAGAGCGTAAAAAATTCTGACAAAGCATTCTTTGAAAAAGAGATGGTCCAACAAGCTTACTTCCCAAACGAGCACAAACTTGCCGTGTTCCTGCCTTTACTCGGTCCAATCTGTTCCATTGTTTTCTTTGGACTTATAAAACTTCTTAAAGATCGCAGGAGTAAAGGGCACAAGTCACTGGAGAAAAAAGAAATATAGTGTCTAACTACATGTTAGATTTTTTTAGTAAGTCAGTGCTATGGGGAAGATATTTTCGTTGATCATACTACCCATGTAGGGTCTGACACGACATATAAAATTATGAGTTCGGCTTGCCCGTCACGAAAAGCTAAAGTCAGTGCCTGAAAAGATCGAGTTGTTCTCTTCCAAGGAGGTAATGTATTTTCTCCACAATGGGTCAGCGCTCTTCAAGCAGCTCACGTCACCTATAAGAATCATTCCATACCGAGCTCTAGTAAGTGCAACATTCATTCTTCTGGCGTCGCTCAAGAATCCGATCTTAGATTTCTTGTTAGATCTCACACACGACATGATCAAGAAATCCTTTTCTCTTCCTTGAAAGGCGTCAACAGAGGCGATCATAATATCGGCCACACTGTGGATGGTGACGGGTTTGGACTCGCTGAAGAAGTCCTCTCTGTCGACCTCAATTTGAACTTCAGAGTGGTTGGGGTTAACGAGCTCGTTTTTAACCAACCTGGACGAGATAGTATCACGTTGGCCTCTATAAGGCGTGATTACCCCGATGGTCGATCTGGGGATGTTTTTCTCGTAGATCAAGTAAGTAAGTACTTTCTGAACATAATCAACCTCCCCTACATTGCAGTAAGTTAGACCAGCATCCTCTCTGAATCTAGAAAACACTGTGTCTTCAGAAGCTTCACCCTTGGTGTCCCAGAACAAGATAGGGTTACTAGGAATACCTTCCTTGAAACGGTCCTCCGCAGTGATCCCATCTTTGAGCAAACCATCGTAGAACTGCATTCTCGGAAACTTACTGATGCTTGGGTGCATACGGTATTGAGTGTCGAGCATATGTGGGGTGTTGTAGGTTCCGTTCAGGAGAATTCTTTCAAACAACGACAACGAGAGATTAGGCACCTGCGAAAAACTACTCAATTGCCGTTGATCACCAACAAAAACAAACTTTTCTACCCCTTTCATTGACAAGGGGATAAGCGTGATGGGCTCAGAAGATTGGGTGGCTTCGTCCATGATCACAACCGGCATCTTTGGTAAGGATTTCAACTGGTTTCCGCCTGCCACAACCGAAGTGGTGAGAAAAACTCTGCTCAGAGCTATGATCTTGTCGGAGAAAGTGATCTGTGCGGACATGAGCTTTTTGAATTGGGTGGGACTGACGCTTGCATTTGGTTTTCTCAACTCTCGAAACAACACCTGAAGTCCAGCAGGTAGGCCATCAAAAACTTTATGGTGTAAACAAATCGACGCAAGCGGATGCTCTCTATTGTATTCGGACTCCTTCTCGGCCAGAACAATTCTTAGGATGGAATTCTTGTGTTTTGGTAGTAATTTCTCGGCAATATTATCGATGGCGATATTCGACGCAGCCACAACCAAGATAGGATACGTGTTAAGGTTATCCAAAAGTTGTTGAATAATTTCACAGATGGTAGATGTTTTTCCGGTTCCCGGAGGTCCTTGGAGGACAGTAATGGAATTATTCATGACTGATTGCATGGCCACCCTTTGTGACTCATTGAATGAATCACGAGAGAACTTCATATAGTTTTTGAAGAAGATCTGCCGGATAGGTTTTTTGCCCAAAATCAAGTCGATGAATTTAGAATTCAGAATTTGAGACATGGCGGAGAAAATTCTGCTCACGGGTACTGAAACCGGCAAAACTCGAAGGCTCCTAACATCACAAGTCACGGGTAAAGGCATGGTGTTCCAGCTGTAGAGCTCCACTATCAATTCGAGCATCTGTGGTGAGTCATCTTTTCTCGGGTGACTCCTGTTTTTGGGTTTTCTACCTTTACCATGTCCTTTGCCTGCACGTTCAGTCTCAGCGTATACAACATTTCCATACCACGGGATGTCGTCATCCAACATCAAAATGATCGACTGCCCCACGTTGAATGGTTTTCTTTTCAAAGCTTGCATTTTTTTCTGCTGAAAGCGATCTAAAAGCTCGGGAGTCATCAACATACTGAGCTTGAATTGTTTGTGACGTCTGTTTTGCTCTGCATACCACTCCAAAACGAAATCGTTTGAAGTGAGAAGGATTTTCGGGCTAGTTCCGAGACTGATTTTCTCCTCAAGAAAGAGATTGTAGCACATTTCATTGAAATATTCATTCATGGAATCGTAAGATAGTTTGGGTGTTGCGGCAGGGTTGTATTTGAAAATTCCAGCAGGATACAGTACTTTCTGAACACGAGCAGAATCTTTTGAGCTCTTTTCTTTTTGATCCTTGCTGTCTGCATCTGTTGCTTTAGTGACATCGCCTTTCGTGGCGTTCGGATGTACTGTTTTATCCCTTTGAGATTTAGCAATGGTGCCCTCCTCAGGAGCACTTGGAGAAGACAGACCAAGCTTGTTTTGAGAACTAGTAGGAGCTCTTTTTGACTTTGGAGTTGCCTTTGTTGCAGATGGCTTTGGTCTTTCCGACTTTCCATCATCCTCCTTCAAAGAGCGGGACTTGTTCCCCTTCGTATTTTTCCGATTCTCAGTCGAGGAAGTATCATTTGAGATGATCACTCCATTTTTTCCCTTCCCTCGGGGTTTGCTCTGCGGCGTAGGCGTCACTGGTCTAGAAGAACTAGGACTTTGCGTACCTGAGCCGACAGCCTTGATTGTTTTCCCCGTCTTCAAAGCATTTTTTGTGGCCTTTGCATTCTCATAGTGAGATTTCCGTTTCTCTGACTCAGCATCCATTTTTTTGGGCTCCGACTTCCTTCCTGCTTTTCGGCCGGATTTTCCCTTGCTTAGTTTTGGCTTCGAGTCGCCTTTGGGAAGGTGTTCTTTAATGCCTAGCAAAGCGCATAAGAAGTCGGGCTCGTTCTCTCCGACAAACGATTTACGTCTTGAAGCATGTTCATCTAAGCAACCACCACACATGATGTGTTGCCTGGCACCGATTTCACCCACATATAAGTCGCTCTCTTTGCCGCACTTCTCACACATAATGTCTCTGTAGGTGTAGTACTGGGGTAACTTGACCAAGAGAGTTCCATTGGAGAGCGTGTACTCGGCAGTAGCACTGGTCCCCAGCTTCAGGTAGCATGGACCACACAACAACCTTAAGTCCGAGAGCCCGTAGCGAAGCATCAGCAAGATGTGAATATTGGAGTCGCCACATTCTTCGCACTCAACTGTCTCATCTAGCGGATCGTATGAGACATTCTTATGCCTTGTAGATGAGAAATGCTTTCCGGAATCGTCAGAATTAGCGGAGCAGGTTTGACACGTGTATGAGGTCATCGCTTAGTATCACCCTGTGCCGAGCCCAGTGATGAGCGAGAACGAGTCACGTGAGTCGCAAGGCTCCAGCTGCCTGAAGAATCGGCGCAGGTGCAGTTCCAGATCTGGTGCAGTCTCAGAGTAGATGCAACAGATGGCGACGGACGTCTTGAGTAAATCTAACAAGACCCGTTCGGATATTCGTTGAAAATGTCAAGTATTCGAAGAATTTCTTAGTGATTTGACCACTTATTTGACATTGCGCAATTGTTTTGTTGCAGTCTCAACAACCCCAAGCCTTAAAAAGCCGCTATGAAACCCAAGTTGCATTTCTGGGGCAAAACAACCCGTGGCAAATTCTCCACATGAGACTTTTACGAAAGGCGTGTCCCAAAATTTCAAGCTCAGATTCTTGTGTACTGGCCCTGTGTAGTCTCTGCGCCATGTGTTCATAGCCTGTAATGTCGCAGCATAGTATTTTGCCGCAGAAGTATCGTTTCACACGAGAATTTCGACCTAACATTCTCCTTACTGATTCACCCCTGCTAAGAAAGTGGCCATATTCACGAAAGTTCAAAAAGGCGCCGTTTTTCCCCGCCATTTTCTTGGTTCACTTATCGCTGAGCCTCTTTGCATACTAGTAATTCCATCTCCGCAGACCCGTCCAACGCGTTCATGCCACGCCGCACTAGGATAACATACTTCTCTCCTCACCCTCTGCTCATTGGCCCCTCTGGCTAATCGTCCCTACTCCACCCACACCGCAATCGAGGCTAGTCCCTTTTCATAGCTGGCCAGATGCTGAATCCTCAGAATCCCAAGCTCAGTGTTGCTTCTAGCGTGTACTCGCCTATTCAGGGAGACTTCAAGCTTCGAATTTCCACGCTGCGTCCAGCCATCATCGACTGTGAGTCGGACCATGATGATCCCGACTACTATGGATCAACCCACAGTGACTTGGAAGAGAGTTACCAGTACCAGCTATCCAACCAGACAATGGAATCTTTCCAAACCGCATATTTGCCCGGCGCCAAGCTGCAGAACTTAATCCCCAAAGATAACTCCAACACCACAATGAACTCGTACGAGACTGCGAAGGCCAGTAATCCGAGTTTTTCATCAATGTCCAAGCCTCTCATGCAGAACCAGCCTTCAGACTCCGAAGATGCTTATTCATACGACCCTACTCCGCTCATTGATCAGCTGCAAACGTTCGACGACATGGACAAGACGCCTATCATTGGAGCCTGGCCCGAGGATCACTCCAACACTACCCCCGAGAAAGCCGAACTCGCAACCAGTTCTCAGCCCAGCTCTCATACATCAAATTCAACTGAACATGCCACTTATGGTAATCTTGAATCAGGCTACAAAGAACCCGCCGCGGAAGGCGAAACTTCCACAGTTCCAGAAGTTGCTAGCAAGTTCACAAGGCTCTCAGAAACTCTTTTGAAAAGCCGCCTGAGTATTTCTCGTGAGTCCCAGCAGTTTCAGTTGAACTTCTCTCTGAATGTACAACAGGCAAATACTCGTCAGTCCAAAACCAGCTCCAGAGTAAGTAGCTACTATGATCGAATTCATCTCAAACCCAAAGAGCATTCCATTTCCGAAAAGCCTTCAGAACAAGACCTTGCGAATCACTCGGATCCACTGCAGCTAAAAAAACTTGACGCCATGAGTCTCAATGATGACACAAATTCACTGGTGGTTCGCTCAGCTCACGACATTACCGCTACCTCAAATGATTCATTTTTCTCAGAATCAGCCATCAACGAAATGGACATGTCTGCACTTTTCATCAGAGCGCTCCATTCTTTCGACTCCACGAAGTCTCAAATCGAGTCCAGTAACTCCATTTGCCTCTCTTTCGAGAAGGGCGACTTAGCATTCACGCATACCATTGATGAGTCTGGCTGGGCTGAGGTGACTCTTCTAGAGACTCTTGATCGCGGTTGGGTTCCAATGAATTTTTTTGCCGTGGCAGTGAATGACGAGGTTCAGGCTGAAAGCGAAGAAGATATCAAAGCTATCCAGTACGCTCGCTACATGAAGCCGCTCTTGGATTCATGTGGCAAGTACCTTCTGAATCCAATTTCACACACCTCGAGGACAGGCGTTAAGACCTTTTCCATCAAAATAATCAACGCCATACGAGATGGTGTACGCTTTCTCTTGCAAGAGACAGATTGCTTGTCTCGATCAAATGAAATTGTGATCAAGAAGCCTGTCGTGAGAAAATGCCGCAAAGTATTACTTTCTGACTGGTATAATTTGATGGTAAAAGCCGCTGAGTTCAGAAGGACTGTGGACTATGACAAAATAGAAATTTTAACTCTATTGGTTCTTCAGGTTGTTCGCAGAGCAACTACGTTCTTCGAAGTTTGGTCCAAAGAAAATGACGAGATCTTAAAAAAGCAGGCAGAAAACGCATTGAAAGATGATATGGGTAAATACCCAACCTTGGCCAATCCACCTTATGCAAAGCAACGAATTCTTGACATCAACGGAGTTTTGTTTTCGTACTTGGCTTTGATCTATGGAAGGTTAGATCTCGTGGAGCACAACCCTGAAGGCTGTGAGATCTTGGAGACTGTGGTTCACCATGTTATATTACTATTGAGAGAGCTTCTATACATTTCAAAGACCGGCTCGGAGTTTCTCTCCGAGAGAGCTCCTGAGCTAGATAATTCCTTGGATGCGCTTCTCTCTCTCGTGAGTGAGATAGTTGGAGTGGTTAAGAGTTTGGTGGCCATCACATTGAGTGAAAATGATTCACACCGAAGTATGATGCTTGAAGGGCCAAGTGAGTTGCAATACTCATATACCCACGAAGGCAAGCGCTTGATGCTGATAGCAGCAAAAATGATCACCTCAGTTGGATCGACAATCGCGTCTATCAGGCGTATTTTTGATAATGCAGGAGACTTCAAACTCGGCTCGGAAAGATCATACCCAGACTTCGCAAAATTAAAAATCGAGCCTGACGAGTTCATCAGAAGCTGCTCTGTGGGTCTTGTTAAGTCACTGTCTGTGAAAGTTCGTGATTTAAGATTGTTGAAGCAGAACGCCCCACGGAATACCAATAGATACTCCACGTTTCGTTCGGGAAAATTAGGAGAGCTTGGAATCACCGCCAACGGAGCTGATGCTCTTCATCATGTGATGCTTGTCGATACGGAGGGCTCTAGCTCTTTTAGCTCCCAGTTCAAGGAGTTCATGACAACAGAAAGTGATGATTCCAGTGATTCAGTTACTTTCTCAGTCAAAGACGAATTGCTTGTCGATGCTGATAAAAACTTGCTTGGAGCTTCATTCAAAGGTTTGATCTATACTCTCACCAACGAAACATCTGCGCCAGAATACTTTTTCGTCTCCACTTTTTTCATCTGTTTCAGAAACTTCGCCAGCGGTCAAGACTTGGCTGAACTATTGATTGGCCGTTTTGAGTGCAAAGGGCAAAATGAAGTACGTCAAGACATCATGTATGAAGTGAATCTTAAGAACAGGCGAAAGCTAGTGTGCAAAATGTTCCAGATCTGGTTAGAATCATACTGGGACCAAGCAGCCGATTCTCCTTATTTAAGCACCTTCATGAATTTTTTCAACGAGGGAGTGTTCAAATTTTTACCCCAAGAGGCTATGAAGTTGATCGAGCTCACTGCTAAATTGGTGAACAAGCCGGCCAATTTTGTTGGCCAGTTTGTGACCCGAAGCATTTCTTTGGCTAAGTTGAAACGCAAGAATTCCTTCATGAATTCCACAGATTCGGAAACATCAATCAACACTCGCTATTCGATGGTGGATGGCTACGAGCTCTCCAAGATCAATACCAATAGTTCAGTCTCAAGCTCCCTAAAGTCGATGACTTTACCTTTGCCTTTGGGCGTGAGTGGTGCGACCACTGCAACGAGCTCACTCCTTACCAAAAGTCAACTAAGCGCAATTGAAAGCCTAGTCACAACATACAGAAAGATTTTGGGAGAACACTGGTGCCCACCGTCATATTTGGCCACATCGGAATTTGTGGTAATCCCCACGCGTCAACTTTTGCCCCGGTGGTATGCAATCAACGACCAAAACTGGGTTTTGTCTAACTATAGACCCAATTTGCTCGATTTTAACGGTTTGGAGATCGCAAAACAATTTACTCTCATCGAGTCCGAAATTTTCGGTGCTATTCAGCCCACTGAGCTCATCAACGGAAACTATACCGCCAAGAAGTCGCACCTCAAGATGGCCGGCAACGTGAGAAAATCTTTGTTATTCACGAACAGCTTGTCAGAGTACGTTATTGAAACAGTTTTGCAACCGCAAATCAACCATAGAATGCGAGTGAATGTGATCAAGACATGGCTCAAGATCGCCATCTCGTGCTTATACTTGAGAAACTTCAATTCATTGGCTGCTATCATTAC
This sequence comes from Metschnikowia bowlesiae, assembly GCA_002370295.1. Lineage (NCBI taxonomy): Eukaryota > Fungi > Ascomycota > Pichiomycetes > Serinales > Metschnikowiaceae > Metschnikowia > Metschnikowia bowlesiae. The sequence continues at coordinate 44,451 of NLAK01000002.1, read as the reverse complement.
TTCATTGCAATCGCATTTGATAACGAGATTGGTAAAAATCTGGGATGAGCTCTCAGAGAAGTACACTGACTTATACGAGTACTTATGTGGTATTATTCATCCAGAGAAAAACTACAGTGTTTACCGCAACAAACTTCGGAGCTTTCTCCTCTCCAATGACTACAACATTCCAGTGGTTCCGTACTTCTCGCTCTTTCTCCAGGATCTAACGTTCGTTAATGATGGTAATCCAAACTATAGGAAGGCCAATACGTTTCTCAACCAAAAGTTGATCAACATTGACAAGTATCTCAAGATCACGCGAGTGATTGCCGATATCGAAAGTCTTCAAATTCCTTACAATAAGGAATATGACCTGGGTAATAAAAGCGGTACTCTCTATTCTTTTGCGAACTCCAAAAAGACCGGATCGCCACTCAATGAGATGGAAGACTATACTATCGCAAGCGTACCTGCTTTGAAGGAGTTGATTTTACTTGAGCTTTGGAAAATCACCCAAATCAACAAGAGAGAGGAGGATCGTGCATGGAAACTTAGCTGTTCCGTGCAGCCTAGGGATGCTAGCAACATTGTGCCAGAGTAAAAACAGGATGGATGTCACCGAGTATGAACCGGAGGATAGCGATGTATCTGCTACGCAATTTGCTACTACGGAGATGGCCGCTAGCTAGACAATCACCAGAGGGAAACGAACAAGTACATCATTAGCTATGCCAGTGCTTCAGGTGAAGAGTTGACCGCAAGCACCATCGCAAGAAGTTTACATGGACAATACACATGCTAAGCAACAGCTATGGAAAACGCAGAGACAGGCTGTACATGAAGCAGGCTATACATGAAGCAGGCTGTACATGAAGCAGGCTATACATGAAGCAGGCTATACATGAAGCAGGCTATACATGAAGCAGGCTAAACATGAAGCAGGCTATACGTGAAGCAGGCTAAAAAGTGATATTCATGGAAAATGCTAAAATACGATGTATATCGAACTTGCTAAAACAGGCTATGGAACATGCGTGCGCATGTGGTGTAGAACAGACTAACGTGCTGTAGCGGAGCGATACAGGCGTCGGAGCGCGGCGTAACTTTATGACTCACTGCCGATGGCTTTCCGCATATGCGTCTTATCAGCAGGACCATAAGCGGCAATGATTTGTATACCATTGGCCAGGCACCTGCACGCCAGAGTGAAATTTTCAGCTTGGACTCCACCGCCTCTCCTAGTTTCACATACCAAACCAGCCGTTTTCCAATAGATGTTGGCCTCTAGAACATATGCCCGCATCTCTCGGCGCACTTTGGCCAGAACATTGGCCACACTGAATGACGTTGCTTCTGACTTCAATGTGCTGGCGGATTACAAGGCCCGTTGTCCACCATACGCGAAGCTCGTGGCTAATCTCCAGAAAATCAACCGTGTAACTGGGAACAAGCCCTTGACTTTAGCGGAGAAGATTTTATACTCGCATTTGGTGGATCCTGAAGAGACGTTGGCCGATGTGGGAGGAGAGCCCTCCCAGCTCAGAGGCTTGCAATACTTGAAGTTACTGCCGGACCGTGTTGCTATGCAAGATGCTTCAGCACAAACGGCGCTTTTACAGTTCATGACCACGGGCATGTCTCGTACCATGGTGCCTGCGTCAATTCACTGTGACCATTTGATTGTGGGAAAAGAAGGTGCGGCGTCCGACTTGACCAGCTCCATCGCTACCAACAAAGAAGTGTTTGATTTTTTGCAGAGCTGTGGCGAGAAGTACGGAATCCAGTTCTGGGGTCCTGGCTCAGGCATTATCCACCAAATTGTCTTGGAGAATTTCTCCGTGCCGGGCTTGATGATGCTTGGAACTGACTCCCATACACCCAACGCAGGAGGCTTGGGCGCAATTGCCATTGGTGTTGGAGGAGCCGATGCCGTGGACGGCTTGACTGGAACGCCATGGGAATTGAAGGCCCCCAAGGTTCTTGGCGTCAAGCTCTCGGGAAAGTTGAACGGCTGGTCATCACCCAAGGATGTGATCACATACTTGGCCGGCCTTCTTACGGTGCGTGGTGGCACCGGGTACATAGTGGAGTACTTCGGTGAGGGTGTGGAGACCTTGTCGTGTACTGGAATGGCCACCATCTGCAACATGGGGGCTGAAATTGGCGCAACTACTTCCACTTTCCCCTATCAAGAGGCCCACCGCCGCTACTTGAGGCAGACAAATCGGTCTCCCATTGCTGATGCTGCGGACGTTGCTTTGGGCAAGTACAACTTGTTGAAGGCCGACCCGGATGCTCAATATGACAAGGTAATTGAGATCGATCTCAGCACATTGGAGCCACACGTCAATGGTCCATTCACTCCGGATTTGTCCACGCCAATCTCGGAGTTTGGGCGGACCGCAAAGGAGGAGGGCTGGCCTGCCTCTGTGAGCGCAGGCTTAATTGGCTCGTGTACGAACTCATCGTATCAAGACATGTCGCGGGCCGTTTCAATCATCAGACAGGCAGAAAAGGCCGGGATCAAGCCCAAGATTCCTTTCTTCGTGACTCCCGGCTCTGAGCAGATCCGTGCCACTATCGAAAGAGATGGTTTGATCGATGTGTTCGAGCGCAACGGGGCCATTGTCTTGGCTAATGCTTGTGGCCCATGTATTGGACAATGGGACAGAACTGATGTGCCCAAGAACTCTACGGACAACAATGCCATCTTCACCTCTTTCAACAGAAACTTCCGTGCCAGAAATGACGGCAACAGAAACACCATGAACTTTCTCACTTCTCCCGACATTGTCACCGCCATGATTTACTCCGCCGACATGAATTTCAACCCAATCACAGATAGCATCAAGACCGAAAATGGGGATTTCAAGTTCGACTCCCCGAGCGGAGAAGAGTTGCCAAGCTCCGGGTTCATTCCAGGTCGGAAGGTCTTTTACCCCGAGCAGGACCCACAGCCAAAACCCGAGGTTCAAATAAACGTGTCCCCTGAGTCCGACCGATTGCAAATCTTGGAGCCGTTTGCGCCATGGTCCGGTGAGGAGTTGTCCACTACGGTTCTCTTGAAGGTCGAGGGCAAATGCACCACAGACCACATTTCTGCTGCAGGTTCTTGGTTGAAGTACAAAGGGCACTTGGAAAATATCTCCTACAACACTTTGATCGGTGCAGTCAATAAGGAAACTGGAGAAGTTAACAAGGCCTACGACCTTGATGGCAAAGCCCACTCGATCCCAGAGTTGATGTTCAAGTGGAAAGAAGAAAAACGGCCCTGGATTGTCGTGGCCGAGCACAACTACGGTGAAGGTTCGGCCAGAGAACACGCTGCCATGTCTCCAAGGTTCACGGGTGGATCAATCATCTTGGTCAAGTCTTTTGCCAGGATACACGAAACCAACTTGAAGAAGCAAGGCATGTTGCCTTTGACATTTGCTGATGAAGCCGACTACGATAAGATTTCTGCTGGAGACCAGCTCTCCACGCTTAACTTGGTGGATATGGTGGCTAAAAATGGCGACAACGGTGGCTTCATCAAGATGAAGGCTGTGAAGAGAGATGGTTCTGAGTTCGAATTTTTGTGCAAGCATACCATGTCCAAGGACCAGATTGACTTTTTCAAGGCAGGCTCAGCTATCAATTACATTGGAAACTTGAAAAAGGCCCAGGAGCAGGCTGCATGAAGCACACAAGCATCACCGAGCATAGAAGTTGGTATTGAATGATACACATCACAAAATTTATACAAACTTTTCCTTTAAAATATACAAAAGTACCTACACTTGAGTGACTTGAGTGCTAATGTCATATTCGAGAAGTAAACAGCAAGACGCAAGGGCGACAGGTCCATCTAAGCATCAATCAAATCGTGGGACTTGTCTTGGTCCAAGTTGTCGTCGTCGTCGTCATCGTCTTGGTCGCGCGATCTCTCATAGAACTCGTCCAAAATCTTTGGACTAATTCTGTTCAACATCTCCTTGGGGAAGATTCTCAACAACGACCAGGCAAGATCCAAGGAGTCAAAGATGTTTCTATCTTCATAAGCACCCTGGGCAATGAAGTTCTTCTCGAATTTCTCCAAGAACTCCAAGGACAACTTGTCCTCAGCCGATAAGGCCTCCTCACCGACCACAGACTTCATGGCTGCCGCATCTCTTCCGATAGCGTATTTGGCATATAACTGGTTAGAAACATCACCGTGATCCTTTCTCGTCATACCTTCACCGATAGCAGACTTCATCAAACGCGACAATGAAGGCAACACATTGATAGGTGGGTAGATGCCTCTATTGTCTAATTGACGGTCAACGAAAATTTGTCCCTCGGTAATGTAGCCGGTCAAGTCCGGAATTGGATGAGTGATATCATCGTTAGGCATAGTCAAGATAGGGACTTGAGTGATGGAACCATTTCTGCCCTCGACTCTTCCGGCTCTCTCGTAGATGGTCGACAAATCTGTGTACATGTAACCCGGGTAACCTCTTCTGCCTGGCACCTCCTCTCTAGCGGCCGAGACCTCCCTCAAGGCGTCAGCGTACGAAGACATATCAGTAAGAATAGTCAACACATGTCTCTCTGTCTGGTAAGCCAAGTACTCAGCAGTGGTCAATGCCAATCTAGGGGTGATGATTCTCTCAATGGTTGGGTCGTTGGCCAAGTTCAAAAACAACGAGGTTCTGTCCAACGATCCATTCTCCTCGAAATCTTGCTTGAAAAATCTGGAGGTTTCTAAGTTGACACCCATGGCAGCAAACACAATGGAAAAGTTCTCCTCGTGTCCGTCGTGAACGTCCTTTGTTGGTCTCACCAAGCCAGCTTGTCTACAAATTTGAGCCGCAATTTCGTTGTGTGGCAAACCGGAAGCAGAGAAAATGGGGATCTTTTGCCCTCTTGCGATGGAGTTCATGGTGTCGATGGCGGAAATACCGGTGGAGATCATTTCCTCGGGAAAGATTCTTGCAAATGGGTTAATTGGCGAACCGTTGATATCCAAGTAGTCCTCAGCGAAAATCTTGGGGCCCTTGTCGATTGGACGACCGGAACCATCGAAAACACGGCCTAACATATCTTCTGACACGGATATCTTCAAGTTCTCTCCCGTGAACTCGACCCTGGTCTTTTTGATATCAATACCCGAGGTACCCTCGAAAACCTGGACGATAGCCTTGGATCCCCTGACTTCCAAAACCTGACCGGCTCTGGTTGTACCGTCTGGCAAAGTCAAGTTGACAATTTCATTGAAACGAGGGAACTTGACGTTATCCAAAATGACCAAAGGACCATTGACACCCCCGACGGTATTGTAGTTGATTCTAGGCTTAATTTTGAAGCCTTCGGTGACTGCCTTTTTGTTCAAGTCATACAATTCCTTATCAGACAACATTTTCAGATGACAATAGGTTATGGTGACTCTGGTGGTGGATTTCTGCCCTGATTAGGAATGCGTAGGTGAAGAGTGTTATCGTGAGTCGTCGATAAAATACGATTAGAACGGGTCGTGAGGTGCCTCCAATTACGCACGTGGGCTCAGATATACGCACAACTTGCCACCACCGGTGGAGGCGTTGTATCCTTTGGAGAGAAACGTGTCTGTTGGCTCTTGAAATATACAGCCACAAATTGACTTCTTTTCTCAATACATTCTGCTTACCATATCCCACTCGTCCAAGTGGACCTTTGACCTCTCCATCATTGACATGGCAACCTCAAACTCTTGCGAATGCGCACCATGACTGAATGCTGCGTGTCCGCCGCCCCCAGAAGAGATCATTGCATGAACCTGGCTCACAATGTCCTTCAAGTCAAAACTAGTTTCACCGATCTGGACTTGGAGGCGCTTTTGACTTTTGGGCTTGGGGGGTTGCGGGCCCTTGTCCATCTTGGCCTCGCTCACTAACCCATATATGATGCCGTCCATCTTAGACCCAGTTGCCCGGCTCTTGGTTTGCGCTTGGGAATTTGTCTGCTGGTGCCGCAGTATATACCTGTTGTAAATCTTTTGCAATGTACCGTCTTGCGCCGCCCTGTAATTGATCTTGCTGTGTTGCAGTGTGGTCTCCACGGTTGCTTCTAAGTCAACTGTGGTGGTCGAAGAATGAAGGCTGTCAATATACGCAAGCAGAGAGTGCTGCTTTTCATTTATGCCGGAATCACCTTCGGTTGCAGCAGCTCTCAACAAATCCTGTAGTTTTGATATTTGCTCGAAAATGCCCCTGAAATCATAGCAAAACTTATTTACGGACATTCGCGTCATGTGGCTCTTTGAGTCACGACCATAGAAGTCCGACACTCCAACTATGAGACAGTTGAAATTAACTAGTATTTTGACAACCACCAGCACAAACTTGAGGTATTCGTTGGGCTCCAACTTGGCAAATGGCTTCTTGAGAATTTTGTGTGGAACAATGACTATGCGCTTTGGTTTGGCAGATGTGTCAGTGAAGTCGTTTTTCACCTCTTTCAACTTAGCTCCACTTGTTGCTTCTCGGGGTACATCTTCATCTTTGTGAGAATTCAACTTTGTCTCTGATTCTTCATTTTGTTTTACCGATGAACGTCGCTGCAAATTCATCGTACGAGACGATCTCGGCACCTGCAATACATTGTTCTTGATGATGATTTTGTCAAGATGCTCCGGCACATTGAATTGCTCATTTGGAGAAGTATCCACCGGTGGAGTCACTTCTTCCCCCTTGTCATCAAGCATCAAAGTGTTTATTTTGGATTGTACTGATTCATAAAAATTGGAGTCCGGTAGAAGCTTTCGAAGCTGATCAAGGTAGGGAAGCTCTAGCTGAGAGTCTTTGATGGAGAACACCTCAAAGAGAAGGAGCTGGAACTGGATACAGTCTTCCAAAAATGTATTCACTGTATTGAGTTGGTTTTTCTCAGTGGCAAACTCATGCAATTGTATAATACGTCCATACCGAAGGCGAGGTGTATTCTTGGACGACCCTAGTAGCCATGATTCCTGGATGGTTTGAAAGCGAGAAAGTTGGATCGATGAAGATTGGCGGTTAATGTAAAATTCGGTCTTGTGCTTAATCATGAAGAGCTCCTTATCTAACTCTGTGAGCTTAGCATGGGCTAGGCCTGCCATCTTGGTTTTTGTAAGTTCCAAACCCTCCCTAAGCTCAGCGTTCTGTAGTCTCTGGCGATTAATCTCAGCCTCAAGAGCAAGTATCTTTCGATGAAAAGAGTCCAGCGTCCTCTCGACACGATGTTGCTTCGATCGAAGGTTTCTCAAATCTAGCTTCTTGATGCTCACTTTAAGCTTTTCTATTGCCGCCGTCGTGGGCATGGGTATACCTGGCAGCCCCAGTAGTAAAGCATCTTTTGAGAATGCAGTTTCGTCATAAACAGCACTGAATACGGCATTTATTTGCAGCCTCATGAGGTCGTTAATCAGCTCGTTTTCAATCACGGAGTTCCGTATGGCTTCAAGGCGGCTATTCGAGCAGGAGCCACAAATAATGGAGTTCTGCCTCGTGAGGTAGCAGATGGGGCAAACGAATTTTTGGACCTCCGTGCCATGATGCGACATCTAAGTATGGAAACGCCTGTATTAGTGATTAAGCGATACTTGAGATGCCAAAAGGAGGTACGCCACTGAGTGAGTGTGAATGCACGTTACCATGTGGTGGGGATGGGGTGTTCCTGCACGCCGCGATTAGATATGGCATGCGTTAGACCGCGAGGCCCCGTTCTATACCAAATACATCATCATATCCGCTTGAATGGCACACTACAGCTACGGAAGTCTACTATAGACTCAACGGGCATAACTGCAGAGCAGCCATATGCCGGTTAATATTGATGCAATTTTGATTGGGATTCATCGACCGCGCCTTTGCTTCTGTAAAGCCTTCCTCTCAGAGACTTCCCGTACCATCAAAGAGATCATCACATCAACATCTTCCGTGACATCAAGGGCAACAAAGCCACATCTCCATTGCTGTGCTAGCTCCTTGCCATCATTGACCAACTTCGGCGATGCTAGTGGCAGGTTCTTGTGGGTGCAAATGATCCATATGGGTGGAGGGCATTGTGGGTTGGCCGGATCTAGCGACGTGGCCAAAAGTTTGCCTTTGGGGATGTCTTGCTTTAGCTGTCCGGTGCGATCAAATACATTCAGCAATGCTGACTTCAAAGAAAACATGTCCTTCTCTTTGCCTTGCTCCCACCGCGTTCGATAGGTGTAGTATTCGCTCCACGCCTCGTCCAAAGCGGCCTTCATGGCTGGGAAAAATGAGAGCGATGTTTGGAGGGGTGCGTTGTGTGTTGAGGGCTCTTCGCCATAGTTGGGTGGTTGTACGGACGGAACTGCGCTGTAGAAGAAGAAGTACCCATCCACAGTGCCATTTAGCTCGCCAGCGCCGCTGGCCACTAGAAGCGGTTCGGTATTGACAGGCTGCCGCGGCTCATCGGCCAAGTTCCTGAGAATATCCTTGCTCAATTTGGCGTAGAGCGAAGCTTCTAGAAAAGGCACGAACTGGCTAGTATTGAACGCAGGAGTGTCAATGAGCTCACACAAGATCGGGGTGACCTTCAGCTCGCCGCTCTCTGCATCTCGATATGATGCATAGTACTTGTTAGCAATAACTGCAACACCTTTTTCAGCCAAGGCGGTCGGTGTGGGCTTCCTGACAGAAGCCCTAACTAGAGAGTCTGAGATCACGGGACTTAACAACAAGTCTGTGCAGGCCAACGACGCCTGTAACGACTCCTTGGGGTTGGCTTCGCTAAGAAACACTCGCAGATAGAAGTCCGTGGCACTGTAGGTGAAGAGAATGGGGATGGTCTTGCGCAGGGGATAGTAGGTGTCTCTGAAGGTGCCCTCAGCAAGCTTCAGAATGAAGGCTGTTTTGCCAGTGCGGGGCCCACCAAGACATGCAATTCGGACCGGCTCTGTATCATTGATGGGTCTTCCATCAAGCTTGATTCGCGAGGAGACCATGCCGAAATTTTAAAATATTCAGGTGGTACTGCCGGATGTGGCTTGATGTGCGCCCTGTGTACCCTAAATGGAGGAGTCCAGCGTAGTGCCATGGCATCGTCTGGGGCGCGACTGCACGCGAAATGACATTTCCTGACAAATACAAGCCCTCACTAGGTCAACCCCACCTGAAGCCTCACCTGAACAGCCCAATTTGGTCAGCTTACTATCCAGAGGTTTTTCATTTTGGTGCATCAATACGTGTGTCTCCTTCTGGTGGCACTCCGAGGCTAAAGTAGGGATTGAACTGTACCATGGCCTCATAAAATGGAGGCTGATACAATCTCTTTAAATACTCGGCCGGCGGACATCTTTATGCGCTGGGCTGGTGGACATTCTTCATACCCCTATCGGTGGTTACACATCGCAGGTGGCCACGCCCAACTCGGAGTCACCCTGCCCATAGTATACAAACCACTTACCGTTGAATTGCACCACTCCCTCAGTAAATACCACGTTGTTCACCTGGCCCGAGGTCTCGTTGTGAGCATCTGGCACCAAAACGGGCTGCTCCAAGCGGGCCAAAGGCCCTTGGTCTAAATTATCGTAATCGATAAGCATCTGTGAAATTGTGTAGGCGCCCCGAACATATTTGCTTGCGCCCACCGTGGAAGAATTGTAAAACAAAATATAGTGGTTGCGCCGCTTATCTCCGGTATCAATTTTAATTGGCGCCGGGCCGGGCTCGATCAAGCGGTTTTGCCATGGGAACTTGCCCTTAGTGAAGAGCTTGGTGTCAATGTCCCAGTGAATCAAATCCTTGCTTCTGCCCAATTGGAACCCTGACTCTCCCCATATCATGTAATAATTGCCATCTTTATGCCTGTCGACAAATATCGCCGCAGACTTCAGCCAATTGTAGCGAATGAATTGCTCTCCATCGAGACTATTGCAGATTTCCCGCCATGTATTGTCCTCGATCATGGGCGGGTACTTCTTCCAGGTGAAAAGATCTGGTGACGTGGCCAAGCACAACCGTGCATAGCTACCGTCGTACGCGGTATAGGTGACTATGAATAGCTTGGATTTGGGATCTCGGACAATCCGTGGGTCTTCACATCCGCCCCGTTTTTCCCACTTCTCGGTGGGGTACAAAATCGGCTTGTGGTATCTTTTGAAGTTGTAACCGTCCTTCAGCCATGCTAAGCCTATAGTCAGCGTACGACTTTTGTTCTGGGCCCGGTACAAAAGAAACACTTTTTGGTCAAGAACAATCGCCGCGGCATTGTAGATGTATGACGACTCAAACTCGTTGTCCGGGTTGGGTTTGAGAATAGGGTTGTGCTCGTACTTTTTGAAGTGGGGGCCAATCGGAAATGACTTGGGCGCCTTGTAGTTGGCGTCGCCTTCGGGCGTCTCAGGCGTGATTTCGGGAAGCTTCATTAAAGGAGAAGCAAGAAAAAGTAAGGAGGGCCGCTCGGGAACTTGAAAAAAATGGTTGTTCAGAAAAATTATTTCAAAAGTTTAAACTCTCTTCCGCAATTTTCGAGACAAGAGTCAGTTGAGGTGGTAAGTCTCAGTAGGTGTCTCTTGTACAGGTGGCTGGGGTATGGCTAGGCCCCGGTAAAAGCAACCCCACAATCTCTGGGTGCAGGCGGCATGCGGATAACTGGCGCATGCACTCCTAGGTGTGCCAAAAACGAGCACGGCTAGTGACAGGGCATCACGGAATCCCTAAAGGGAGGAAAAAAGGAAAAAAAAAAAAAGAACAAAAGGAAACAGTGTGCTTGTGGATACAAAATGGCCGCAATGATCTTTCACCGGCTTATAACAAAGCAGCGATGGTTTCAAGAGTTGGGGTTTGTTTTTGATGGCCTGCTTGCTGCGCCAGGGCCACGACTGGTCTACTGGTCATCTGCAGATAAGAAGGGGCAGCAAGTATATTGGCGAGTGGTTCACAGAAGGCCAAAAGGTGGCAACCGAGGAGGCCAATTAATAAGAAAATGGTCGGCGAACTGCGGCTGGAACAGGGTCGTCCACCTCGCTGGAGCTTAGGTGTAGAGGTGGCCCCAAAGCCGCAACAGCGCCAACTGGGGGCGCGGAAATGCCCAAATTAACTCTTGACATGGCCTCTTAGCACACTTGGCCCGCGACACCCTTTCTTTTATAGCTCTCCACACCGAAGAATTACAATCTGTCTACCTTTTGCCCTCGCCGCATCTAAATTTGGCCTTTGCTTTCACCCTGTGCTCAACACTTTTTGCACCAGACCCCAGTGTGCTCAGAATCGGCTGTGTTTTATAGGGAACGCTGCACCCTCGACCCCACTGCATTAGACCACATAAACGATAAGTATGGGCCAATTCATGTCCCATCCTGTGGAAGAAAAGACGATAGATCATGGCAACTTTGACAGTCTTTCCTATAGTGTGGGCTCCATGCAAGGCTACCGAACGTCGATGGAAGATGCTCACGCTATTATGGTCTCTGAAAACGAGTCTTTAGCCGTGTTTGGAGTCTTCGATGGCCACGGTGGCAAGGAAATCGCCCACATACTACGCGACCAGCTTGTTTCAAAGATCTTCAAAGCCTTGAACAAATTCGATGCGACAACTGAGCTTTCTGACTACACTCGCAGCGTAAAGGATATCTTCTTTGAGGTGGATTCGCAATTGCCTGAGGAAGAAGCCAGCAACTGCGGTTCCACTGCAATAGTCGTGATTATCGTTGCCGGTCGGTTTATAATTGCCGCTAACACCGGTGACTCGCGCTCCATCTTGTCGTTGCCAGGAGGATACGCAAAAACACTATCGTTTGATCACAAGCCCTCCAACATGGGAGAGAGGGTCCGAATCGAGAACAGTGGCGGGTACGTGCTCAACTCCCGCGTCAATGAGATCCTAGCCTTGTCTAGAGCCTTTGGCGATTTCAAGTTCAAACTCCCGTGGCTCCAACTCGGGGCCCCGGGTAAAAACAACACTTACTTGGAGAAGAACCGGCGCTTTGCGAGAGGAAACTTAGTGGCTATACCACCCGAGATGTTCCAGGTAAGTGCTGAGCCCGACATTATAATCTATGATATGCAGGCTTTGGACATTCCCGAGTATGTCGTTCTAGCTTGTGACGGAATTTGGGACTGCTACACCAACGACGCATTGCTACTGTTGATTCGATCCAAACTCTGCGAAGGCTGGAACTTGCAGCACATTGTGGAGTATGTTCTCAATGACTGTATAAGCATGGCCTCTCGCGTCACGGGCATCGGGTTTGACAACATGACTCTCATCATTGTGGCACTTCACCCTCACTCCTCATTAGAGCAGTGGAAGGGTTCATTGGAGAGCCAAACCTAGATGTGCTTGTGACGGGGCATAATTTTCAACCTCGCAGTCTTCTATTTATTGCAAGCTTGGTTGTGTGGAGAGGCGGGGCCTACTTATACGGTAGGAATAATATATGAGCATTTGTGAGTAAAGAGGGTGTACATGAATGCTTCTCGTAAAAATAAGCCCCAAGGAAGTCACATCCCCTTCGGGAGGCGGGCATTCTCTCCCGTGAGGTCTGACTGTGGGTGAAAATATCCTTCACGCACTAAGTATCACTTGAGTAAGCGGGATATTCTGCACCCCGCAGCCAGAACCAGGCTGTGTTAGGCAGAGAAATCATTTCCCGGCCTCAGTTTTCTAATCAATCATGCACATGTACCCATCAAATTGTTTCTCTTCTGTCACTCCACCACCTTAATAACAACGGATAGCCTCAGAGTTTGGGGGACCAGTCAGCTGATTACATTGCTCAGTGCGGTACAACAAAAATTACACCTTTTTTCCCGCAACTGCATTTGGCCAACTACACTCAGGAAACAAACACGCATCTGCATCGAAACTAGCTTCCCAGCATCATATCTTCAAATAGGCGCTTCCACCGCTGCCCGTCATTCACCGTGGCTCCATTGTGTGCATACCCCAACCGAATTCAGAAGCGTACATGCTCATAACACAAGGCTAGCATGATGTCCTTCTCCACCAATGGTCAATACCACGACAGTGTACTTGCGCTTGCACGAGACCCAAACTTAAACAAAGAACAATCCAAGTCATCCGAGCTCACGAAGCTCATTCAAAACTTTCCCTTGACCGAAAAAAAGGTGACCCGTCTATGTAGTTTGTGCTTGAAAATACTCCCAACATTGGAGAAGATCGGGCTCAATCTCAAGAACTGGGCGTTTTTATCGCTAGATATCAACTCGTCAAATCACTTTGACAACAAGAATCCCAGCAACATCAAGACATTCAATAACAACGTCAGCATGCGAGTGATCGACTCGTGCCAGGAGCTTACCTTGAAGCTCAACAAAATCAGCACCGATATTGACTTTATAACAAGCGCCCTGAAAACCCTTTCACCGCGTGAATACGTTAGCGATAGTGGCACTCTTTTGACGTCGTTGCTCTTGCGAAGCATCAAGCTAAAAGATGAGCTCCGCGAGAAAATCACCATAGCATATCTGAAAGCAAAGCTTATAACAATTGGAACAAACCTAGAATGGATGTTGGAGGGTGGCACGCCCGAGCAAATTGAGACGGTCGGCTCGTATCAGAATTTCGTGGTTAGCCTTCTTGGCCAGCTAAATACTGCCGTCGAAAACAACGATGAAGAGGATAAGAACGAGTGCTTAGCCGTCATTTCTGACATGGAGCAAATGTTTGAAGTCTACAAACTCGAGTATGCTCAAACCATGAGTGAGGCCTCTGCTATCGCCTACGAGCTGCCGGAAACCTATGACGCTCTGAAAGAAGCAAGCTATGCATACGCGGACTCTGTCCCGGATTCCTCGTCTGTGGGCATGTCCTCCACGTCGCCTCTGTATTCAAATCCAACGGTGCATTCCATCACGGGTACTCCAACGGAAATCGCCAGTCCTGGCTCGGCAAGAAGAAACTCCGTCGATTCACTATACACATCGAATAGTATTTTGCAGGGTTCCACACTCACCGAAGAGCTTCCGTACCTTATGTCCGCGTTTAATCTGGCGAAAACATTGGAAAAGGACGTCTCGCATTTTAAGGAGGAAATCGAGCCCCAACATGTTGAGCAGAAGAATTCTGCCCATGAACCCATCACCACCGAAAAGCTCAGAGGCCCTCCGGCAAAGAAAGTGCACACGCCAAAGAATGGCCTACCGGAATCCCTGCTCTACTCCAACGGGCAAGTGTTCCCCAGTATGGCTCAAGCTAACCCAAACTCATATATTTATGCGAACAATTCACTCCTATCAAAGTTCGGAATCAAACCTCAAGTCATTTCTACGCCAGCCACCACCCAGCTCGGCCAAAGTTTTATTCCAAACAAGGCATTCGGCGGGCGCTTTTCCAAAACTCTCAACTTCAAGCCGGAGCCAAAAGCGTTGGAGGACAAGAAAGAGGACAAGGAGAATGACCTCCATGTGTCGCCGTTGACCGCTGCCAACTTAGAAACCCATAACCTATCTGCATTAAAGCCCGATCAATTGGACCAGGAAATCAGCCTTGTCGAATGATTTGTTGCGGTTAACAATTTAAAATTGAAGCATCAAAGTATTTATGTATTTAAGGATTTAATTCCCCTTCAATTTTGAAAGCTCTTTCACGAAGTTCTCGCCCCAGAATGCTGATGTATACTTGGAAATGTATGTGAACAACTTCTCAAAGTTTATTGCCTTCTTTTCTTCGGGTAAGGTCAAACTTTCCTTGATGGATTCAGACAACTCGTCAATGTTCCAAGGGTTCACAATAAAGGCTCCATTGAGGGACTGAGCAGCACCAGCAAATTCAGACAAGATCAACGATCCCTTGTTTTCTTCTTGGCAGGCAATGTATTCGTAACTCACCAAGTTCATACCATCTCTCGTTGAACTTACCAAACACACATCAGAGATGTAATACAAACTGATGAGCTCCTCAAAAGGCACAGACTTATGCAAGTAGTGAATTGGCACAAATTCCACGGTTCCAAACTTTCCGTTGATTCTTCCCACTAATTCGTTTACGGTTGCCCTCAAGCTTTGGTACTCTTCGACATCTCCCCTAGAGGGAACTGCAACTTGAACCAAGACGACCTTCCCAATCCATTCCGGATTCTCGGTCAAGAACACTTCAAACGCATGTAGCTTTTGAGGCACGCCTTTAATGTAGTCCAATCTGTCCACGCCAACAATTACCTGCGTGTCACCGAATTTTTTCTTCAATTGCTCGATTCGAGAAACAACATTGGGTTGTTTCACACCCTCCGTGAATTTGTCGACATCAATACCTATAGGGAAGGCCCCCACGCTGATTGAGTTACCTTCATATTCAATTCCATTGGGAACCGTCTTGACGTCTGAAACAATCCTGGATACAGACGATAAAAAGTGTCTAGCATAGTCATATGTATGAAAGCCAATCAAGTTGCAGCTCAAGACCCCGAGTAAAATTTCCTTTCTGACCGGCAAAATCCTGTATATCTCCGACGAAGGGAAAGGCGTGTGGAGGAAAAACCCAATCCTGACATTACTCTTGTTCTTGGTTAACTCCCTCAACATTTGAGGCAATAACATCAAATGGTAGTCATGCACCCACACCAAGTCGTTATCGTTCACTTGTGAGGCTATTGCCGAGGCAAACTGCTTGTTAGCCTCAATGTATGCAGCCCATGCGGTTTCATCAAAGTTCATTTCTCCCGGGTGGTAGTGGAACAACGGCCACAATATGCTATTGGAGAAGCCGTTGTAGTGCAAGTCGGCAATGGTATCGCTCAAAAAGATGGCAGTACAGTTGAATTTGGTCATAAGATCGACGTTGACCTTCTCCTGCTCATCTTGAGGGATTTCCAATCCAGGCCAGCCTAACCATTGGAACTCGGTGGATTTCTTCAATCCTTGCAACGCGGTCACCAAGCCCCCTGACGACATGGAGTAGTCGTACAGTCCACCTGGTTTGCGGGTGATGGTTACTGGTAACCGGTTGGATACGACAAGCACTTTGTTTTCAGGCATTTCGCTTGGGTTTGAAGGGTGAGGTTTGCTAGCGTGATACCTTTGGCCGGAAATCATGCGGAACTGCAGGTATGCGCTTTGGCGTAGCGCAACTTGAGGCGGTCGCGTGCTTGAACGGATTCATCGCCTGGGAACGAAATTCAGGGCAGCCATTAATGCCCGGCACTTCAAGAAAATGGCGTAGTTGAATGGCTGCAATACACGATTCTGCAATTGAATCTGCTGATAATGACAGCGTGTGCAGCTTAAAGTAGCTCGAACGCTATGTTGCTCATGGTTGGCCCGCGCACGACTCACGGCAGTCCACGTAGGAATTAGAAGTACTCTTCACGGTTGCACTTCACAACTACGCGTCCCAAAATCATCACCGATTCCTAGAAACAAATCATGTACAATCCATACGCCTCTGCATCTGACGCCACACATTCCGGAGACGCAGCAAACTTCCAGCATCCTCGGCCCCAGCACGGTCAAAATCGACATTCCCCCATTCATTACGCCTCAACTCTTGGCCAACAATACCAACCAAACACTAGCAATTACCAAGGATATCCCCAACAGCAATATGCGCAGCCGCGGCAGTTCCAAGGGTATCAGAGTCCATCGCAGCAACCACACCAGCAACAGTACAATCAACAATACAGTCAGCAACAATACGGTCAGCAACAATACAACCAGCAATATGATGGCCAACAGCAATATGGCAACATAAACTCAGCAGCGTTACATACTGGCCAAGGGCAACATCAGGATCCTGGTGCGTCGTATGGCAATTTCTTCTCGGATCCCGCTGCGTCCATGGCAGCACAATTTGCCAAGAGCAGTTTTGGCCAATCCAACACCTATCTCCAGCAGAACTTTGGCTCGTACATGCCGGTCGCAGGAGAATTAAAGTATTACTTCAAGGTGAGTAATTCTTATGTGTGGCGGAAAATTGCGCTAATACTTTTTCCTTATCGTCATAGGGACTGGTCTCGTATCATAGCAGTTGAAAACGGAAACGGGAACTCTGGCGGTATTAACTATGCTCCGGCCTCTGAGGATGTCAATGCCCCGGACTTGTATATCCCTTTGATGTCTTATGTGACTTACATTTTGCTCTGGGCGCTGTTCCTGGGTTTGAAGGGCGACTTTCATCCTCAAGTGTTTGGTTACTTGGCCTCGCAGACGTTGGCTTGCTCGTTCTTGGATATTGCGATTTTTAAAGTAGGGCTTTACCTTCTTAACTGCTCGTCACAAAGCTCTTTTTGGGACTTGTTCAGTTTCAGTGGGTACAAGTACGTGACTATAATCTGCTTGCTATGCTGGAAGCAAATTTTCGGGAACTCCTGGGTTTTGTTCTACTCTTTTTTCCTAGCTATTGTTGGAAGTTTGTCATTATTTTTGATGAGATCGTTGAAATTTCTTGTCTTGCCTATTGGCAGTGCAGAAAGCGCCAATGTATCTATTTCCAACAGCCAGAGAAGACTCCGCGTGCAATTCTTATTCATCTACTCTGTGGCAGTGCAATTCTTGATTGTTTTGTTCATGTCGAGATAAATGCCCCAGACGTGGAGGAGCCTACTATGGATATCTATTCTCGGTCACATGATGCGTGGGCAGCGAGTGAGGGCCCGCAAATTGCTAACACGGCGTGGAAAAAGCTAGCGTCTTATACTTTCGCGCGTACGATACGCGTCCTGTAGTACCCCATCTCTGCTACTGCGAATAATCATATACAACACACATCCGGGACATCGCCCCTTAATAATTTTAACCCTTAGGCCCCATTCGTCCGCTAGATGTCTGTGCAAACTGCCACTCGATCCAAAGGATCATCAACGGCCCGCTTTGTCAAGAACAAGCGGGGCAAAGTCACCACAGAATTCAAACTAGCCAAAAATGAAGAACAGCCGGGCATGGACAACCCCATGCTCAGCAACTCCGCAACGAAAAAGAACTTGGTGGAGAAAATCGACCATCTAGATGAGATTATGGGGTTCCAGCGCTTTGACCACGGAGAACTTGACGGTGCTAAGCCTCGAAAGGGCTGGTTGGTGAATATGCATGCCACTACGGTCCCCTCAGAAGACTACTTGGCAGGATACTCTGGGGTAGACTTCTATTTCATTGATGAAGAAGGAGGCTCCTTCAAATCGACTCTTCAATATGACCCCTATTTTTTTCTTCTTGTGATCCCAGGACGAGAGGCAGAAGTTGAAGAGACACTAAAGAAGACCTTGGAGGAGTTCCAGTTGAAGAACATAACTCGAGAAACCAAGGACGACTTGGCACTACCCAACCACTTGGTAGGTTTGAAGAGAACGCTTATCAAATTACTGTTTCATAACGTCTCCGATCTCTTGGGTGCGAGGCGAGTGCTTCAACCTATCGTGAAGGCGAATCAGTCCAAAAGGGATACCCGAGATGTGTTCAAAATAATGAATTTCGACAATCCCAACGGTGCCCACCTGGAACTGCATTCCACTAACGCCGCCAGTGAGTCCAAAAGAAGAGTGAATGAGCCACTTACTGATCCAAGGACTTTCATTGATGATATCCGAGAGTACGATGTCCCCTTCCATGTGCGGGTGTCCATAGACAAGAATGTGCGTGTGGGTAAATGGTATGATGTTTATGCGAAGCATGGCGAGGTTCTGTTCGAGGAGAACACAGATAAAATTGCATTTGCCGACCCGGTGGTGTTGGCATTCGATATAGAGACCACGAAAGCCCCGCTCAAATTCCCCGATTCCAAAGTCGACCAGATCATGATGATCTCTTACATGATAGATGGTGAGGGATATCTCATCACGAATCGAGAAATCATCTCCGAGGACATTGAGGATTTCGAGTACACTCCTCGGCCCGAGTATCCTGGTCTCTTTACCATTTTCAACGAGCCCGATGAGAAGAACGTGCTTTCAAGGTTTTTTGAGCATATCCGAGATGTACGGCCCACAGTCATAGCTACTTTCAACGGTGATTTCTTCGACTGGCCGTTTGTCGAGACTAGGACTAACTTTCATGGAATGGACATGTTCGATGAAATTGGCTTTGCAAAAGATAATGAAGGTGAGTACAAGTCCAAGTACTGTGTCCATATGGACTGCTTCAGATGGGTCAAGCGGGACTCTTACTTACCCCAAGGATCACAGGGTTTGAAGGCGGTGACCACTGCAAAGCTCGGCTACAACCCTATAGAGCTAGATCCAGAGCTCATGACTCCGTACGCCTACGAAAAGCCACATGTTTTATCGGAGTATTCTGTTTCCGATGCAGTTGCAACGTACTATTTATACTTCAAGTACGTGCATCCATTTATCTTCTCGTTGTGCACGATCATTCCGTTAAATCCCGATGAAGTTCTTCGCAAAGGTACTGGTACCTTGTGTGAGATGTTGTTAATGGTGCAAGCATACGAGAAGGGCATCCTTCTTCCAAACAAGTACACCGATCCTATCGAAAGGTTTTACGAAGGGCATCTACTCGAGTCAGAAACTTACGTCGGAGGCCATGTGGAGTCTTTGGAGTCTGGAGTCTTCCGGAGCGATCTTCCAAGTGACTTCAAAATACAACCTGCTGCCATCAATGAACTCTTGGGCAACCTCAGGAAGTCCATTGAGTTTTGTGTTGAGGTTGAAAACGGTAAAAAATTGAGCGACATCGAGAACATTGACGAAGTTTACAACGATCTTCGAGATAAGCTCGAGAATCTTCGAGATAATCCCATCAGAACCGAAAATCCGTTGATCTATCATGTGGACGTGGCCTCAATGTACCCAAATATCATGACTTCCAATCGATTACAGCCTGATTCGATGAAATCCGAAGAAGACTGTGCTGTTTGCGATTTCAACCGGCCGGGCAAAAACTGTGACCGAAGGCTAGAGTGGTCCTGGAGGGGTGAATTCACCCCAGCTAAGGCCAGCGACTACGGCTTGGTGAAGCGTACTCTCCAAAACGAGTCTTTCCCGCCGTTGAAACCCTGGCTTGGTAACAGAAGCTTTGATGAACTTCCTTACCCCGAGCAAGCCCTGTTGATCAAGCAACGCTTGGGTGAGTACTCTCAAAAAAATTATAGCAGGAAGAAAGTCACGCAAACCAAAACCCGAGAAGCGATTGTTTGCCAAAGGGAGAATCCGTTTTACGTTAATACTGTCAGAAATTTCAGAGATCGTCGTTATGAGTTCAAGGGACTTGCTAAAGAATGGAAGGGCAAGGCATCAAAGTGCAATGATACAATATCCAAAGATGAGGCCAACAAAATGGTAGTCTTATATGACTCCTTGCAACTAGCCCATAAGGTCATTCTCAACTCTTTTTACGGTTATGTCATGAGAAAAGGGTCCCGGTGGTATTCGATGGAAATGGCTGGCATCACCTGTCTCACCGGGTCCAAGATCATCCAGATGGCCCGTTCCTTAGTGGAGAGAATAGGGCGTCCATTGGAGCTAGACACTGATGGAATTTGGTGTATCTTGCCCAAGTCATTTCCAGAGAACTTCTCATTGAAATGCAAGAATGGCAAGACCATTGTCTTGGAATACCCATGCTCGATGTTAAACTACTTGGTACATCAGGAATTCACAAACCACCAGTACCTGGATTTGGTGGATCCTAATACTTTCAAGTATAAGGTTAAGTCGGAAAACTCAATTTTTTTTGAGGTCGATGGTCCCTACAAAGCGATGGTTTTACCTACTTCCAAGGAGGAGGGGAAAGGTTTGAAGAAAAGATATGCTGTTTTTAACCATGACGGCTCTTTGGCAGAGTTGAAGGGGTTTGAGTTGAAGAGAAGAGGAGAGCTCAATCTCATAAAAAACTTTCAGTCGGACATATTTAAGCTTTTTCTCGAGGGAGATACTCTTGAGAATTGCTATAAAGCAGTCGCAACCGTTGCCAATAATTGGCTAGATGTTCTAGACACCAAAGGTGGAATGCTCGAGGACGAAGATCTCATTGAGCTCATTTGCGAAAATAAAATGATGAGCAAAGCTTTATCAGAATATGAGGGTCAAAAGTCAACATCTATCACGACTGCTAAAAGACTAGGCGAATTCCTCGGGGAAGAAATGGTGAAAGACGCGGGCTTGGCATGTAAGTACATTGTCAGTGCTAAGCCGTTGGGAAGTCCCGTTACAGAAAGAGCTGTTCCTGTGGCTGTTTTTTCTTCCGAAAGAAAAGAATACTTTTTGAAAAAGTGGCTCAAGGATCAATCGCTAACGGATTTCGATCCCCGGTCGGTTTTGGACTGGGGCTACTACTATGAGCGCCTAGCTTCTGTTGTTCAGAAAATCATTACCATTCCAGCAGCTTACCAGAATGTCAAGAACCCGGTTCCTAGGGTCCCGCATCCAGAATGGTTGAGAAAAAGAATCAATGCTCAGGAAGACAAATACAAGCAGTCCTCCATTTCAAGTTTCTTCAATGCTACAAACAAGGCTGAGCATAAGAGCAAGCTTGTGAAGGATATAGAGGACTTTGGTGAGATCGACGAAAACGGGCTTGAGAAATCCAAGCTCGGAAAGGTCACTGTCAAGAAAAGAAGGCTCAGGGAAGCTCAAAAAATGCGAGTAGAAGAGGAGGAGCGAAATGCCATCATCCTAGGTGGACAATGTCCATCGATGCACGAGGATTACGTTGGGTTCTTGAAATATCAAAAAGCAAAATGGCAGCTTCAATCCCAAAATAGAGATAGGCGCAAGAGACTTTTCGGTGACAGTGCAGAATCTTCCCACAGGCAGTCAGTTGGACATATGATCAGGAAGCAAGCAGAAAGCATTGCTGGCTCTGAGTGGGAAATCCTCGAGTACAAGATGGACCCAACCAATATTGGTGCCATCAGGGTATATGTTCTGTCACGTCAGAAGATCCATTCGTTCTTGTTCCACATACCCAAACAAATTTACGCCACTTACAAGACGAGTCTCTCGCAGAAGAAGACTATTCCAAATTGCGAAATCGAAAAGTCGAAGGCCATCCTTCCAAATGGGCACGATGCTTCCAATCTTTACAAAATGACAATGTCCGAGGCAACATACAATGAAGAAATCAGCAATGTGGACAGCTTATTGCATGACTCTAAGATCCTTGGTTTGTACGAAACAGAAATCACTTCTATTGATCGTGCGATTATCAACTTGGGGAACACTGTACGTTTCGATGATACCAGAGTTGGAGCTCTTGGTAAGTGCTTAAAGTCGGGGTTCACGTCGAAAGACCTCGTGACCGTGGACTCCCAACAATACTTAAAGAGATTCAATATGGATATTTTTTATCTACTTCATATCATGACAAACGGCTATGAATTTTTTGCTCTTTTCAGCACCTGGGAAAGCACAGTGACATTACTTATTTTGAAGCCATCCAGTGGTGCCCAAGAGCTTCCATCTAACCTTGATAAGATTTACAAAGAGGTTTACGAGGCAAAGAAGAGCAAGTTCGCCATGTTTTATAGCATTTTGGACTACCAAGAAGAGATGACCTTCGATACAAGTTACTACAACACAGCGCCATCGCTCTACAAAAAATTGAACTCAAAGGTCAGAAAAATTCATGAAGGCAGAAGCAGCAAGGCTTTGTTTACCATCCAATCTCCGTTCTGCGAAAAGGTGCTTCAACTAATTGAAGCATCGTCGGATTTCCCCACCATAAAAATGAGCGTTGGTGATGTCCAAATGCCCGCTTTAGGATGGCAGAATCTCATAACCAAGCGAATAGTGAAACATTATTTCCAGTTGGCGTCCTGGATCAAGAATTTGATTGACTTGTCCAATTATTCCAATATTCCCCTTTGCAATTTGCAAACTGAAAACATGGGATACTTGATCGATGTCCAGTATGCCCGAAAATTGAGTGAAAACAACATTGTTTTATGGTGGTCATCAAACCCATACCCTGACCATGGTGGATACGAGGCGGACCGATTTGAAGACGTGGAGAACTTGGAATTCATCACCATCAACAATCCTGAGATCTATGAAACCGCCTGTTTGGAGGTCGAAATTGGTACTCTCACCATTAACACCATTCTTACGTCCTCACTCATCAACGAAGCCGAGGGTACGGACTTGGCGGATGATCCGTTGGAGGGCGATGAGAATAATGGAGCCTCCACTCTTGCAGTTGATACATTTTCGCCAGCCGCACTTGTTCAATTGAAATCCATGGTCAAATCGTGGTGGGATGACGCTTGCCAAAATAATGCACATGCAGATTCCATGATGAGCCACTTGGTGGCCTGGATTCAGAGAAAAGACTCATACTTGTTTGATTTCACTCTTCAAAAGCACGTGCACAATTTGACTTGCAAAGCACTCCTTCAACTTGTTGGAGAGTTCAAGCGACTGAATGCAAATGTGGTGTTTGCAAACAGACAAAAGATCATAATTCAGACTAGCAAGATCTCAGTGGAAAACTCGTACGCTTATGGAAACTATATTGTTGGAGCCACGAGGTCCAAGCCTTTATTCAACTTCTTGGACTTGAATATTGTAAGGTACTGGGATTTGTTGATTTGGATGGACGAGTTCAATCACGCCGGGAGGTGCTGCAGTGAAATCACCAACGAGGAGGCCCAGAACTTGACGCCAGTCAGCAAATGGCACATCAAAGACTTTTTGCCGGTTATGTTTCAGGGAGAATTCGAAGACTGGGTATTAATATTCTTAAACACGCTTTCAGACCACAAAAGTGAAACATTGTTGGGTGGAACCCAGACAGGTACGCAGAGAATTACTCAATTGGCGCATATCTTGAAGGGCCAAAAGAACCAGGACGACAACAACGACAACGATTCCGAGGTAGTCAGCGAAGTCATGAACAGCTTCAGGAAGCCTCTTTACCAACGGATCAAAAAGCTTCACCGGCGGCAGAACGAGTCGATTCTCAACCCCGACTTGAAGCAAGAATATGCTTTCCCCGTATTGGCTGGATCACATATCGACATGCGCAACCCCGTCTTGGAGTTGGTCAAATTCCTCTGCGGGGTGTTCAGTTTATCGAAGCAGAGAACCATCGAGGTCCGCATGCTTAGAAAGGATTTGTTGGCCGAGTTGGATGTTAAGGAATTTAGTCCTGAGTCGATCTTTCACGACCCTAGTGCATCGTTGACCGTGGGCTCTTTTATCTGCGACTACTGCAGCCACATGCGAGATATCGACTTTTGCAGGGACGACCCCAAAGACATCAAGGCGTGCCCGGTGTGCCACAAGGCATACAACATTGCAGTCATGGAGGAGGCCGTCATTGCACAGTTTTTCCAGGTGGTTTCCAAGTACATGGCTCAGGACTACGTTTGCTCCAGATGTCACCGGATCAAGGCAGACAACATGAGTGAATTCTGCAAATGTTCGGGCACTTGGACAGAGACGGTGCACTATGAGGACGTTCAGAAGAAGATGGGTGTGTTCAGAAATGTGGCCTCTGCCATGGGTATGGCCATGCTCTTGAATGTCCTCGAGGAATATGTATGAACAAAGCTCCCGGCCAAAATTAGATCTAGAATTGTTATAGAGCGTTAATTGAAATAGACCTACAAGGTTAACACCATGTTCTGATGCGCACTATTTTCTAACACTATTTTCTGATAAAACGATCTAATACACAGCAAGAAACTTCCAATGATCCGATACACGCCTATATTCTGATACCAGCCAATGGAAAGTCTAATTGAGTGCTGTCACCAGGCGTGGCATCTTTGGGCAAAAAGCGAAATTTTAAGAGACTAGAAACCTTGTTAAGGACCTTGTCTTCTGCAAGATGATGCACCAGCCGCGAAAAAACACGTACGTGGCGCATATCATCAAGGGCATTGAACCATGTGCCACGTCAGGTACAGAGAACAAGAGCTACAACTCCTCGGGTCATATGTAACCGGCGACTGCACGACCCTGGCTCCCAATGTTATCGTGCTGGGTTACAGGTCCTTCGGAAAAACCCACACCGTGCTCAAGCATCTACAGCTGATTGGCACCCGCCACACCATCATCAATTGTGACGAGTTCATTACCCACAAACTCTTGTTACAAAGCTGCTTACATGGTATAAGAAGTGACAGTGGCATCGACTTGTCAACATACAACCAAAAATTCATGTACAAGGGTCTTGAGGCCGCCCGCATCTCGCTGTTGTGTGAGACCTTTGCCCATTTCTTGATGGCACTCGAGCAGTTTGTCGAGGACACCGGCTACGACCAGCTGCATGTACTTGTGCTTGACCGCTTTGATCAGTGCATTGACTCGACGGAGGAACTCTTCCGGTCGTTTCTTAAGTTCAGGGAGTACTCGTCTATACGGAACATATCGGTGATATACGTTGTGTCTCATGGCGATCCCATGACAATAGCCACCATGTCTGTTCCTCACGTGTACTTTTCGCCTTATACCCCGGAGCAAGCGACCCAAATTTTGATCGAGACTCCTGTCGCCGAAGTCCTCGATGAGACGGTTAGCATACCTATGTGGGCAAAATTCGTCAAACTCATGGTCGACCTCTTTTTCGGCTACACGGGCTCGGACATTTTGCAATTAAAGGACAAATGCCATAGAGTATGGCCGTTGTTCTTGCGCGAGATTCGCCTGAACAAATACCAATCGGGTGACTTTTTGAAGATCTACCGAAACTTGAAAGACGAGATTTTAAGAGATGATCTTTTGACCAGCAGCACAGTTTTCAGCAACGACCCCGGCACCACTCTGTCGGAAAAACAGGTCTCATTTTTCAGCGATTTGACCTATCACTCAAAATTTATATTGATTGCCGCGTATCTCGCATCGCATGGGGACCAGAGAATGGACCCACAGCTTTTTTCTAAAGTGAAAGCGTTCAAAAAGAAACCGAAATCCACAGGTGACTCCATCAGCAAACACGATATAGACTCTCGACTCTTGTCCGCAAACTTCTTCGATTTGGAGAGATTGAAGGCCATTCTCTCGGTTATATACAGGAACGAGGCTGCAACGTTAAAAAGAGACAACAAAGAGTATTTTGATCTCTATCATGAGTCCTCCGAAAGAGAGCTCGCCAAAAAAGAAACAGAGTTCAACACCTTCACCTTGAACAAGAACGTCGACCTCAATTGCCAGATTTCCACGCTAGTCTCTCTAGACTTGTTAAATCTGACATATGCCAGAGATACTTTGAGCAACAGAACCCGCTGGAAGTGCAACGTTGGCTGGGACATAATCGAAGGCATGTGCCGGGAAATCCAATTCCCTATTCAGAACTATGCCGTGGATAGATAATTAAGCATCGAACTGTACCTTTTGTACTGGAACAAATTGGCCCGAGCCCTTTCGGCGCACCTCAACTTTATTTTCAAAGTAGTTGTCAACCCAGTACTTCATCTCGTACGATGAAAAGGGCCCGTTGATGTCAGTTTCGCCGAGCCAACGAAACTCCCATATGGCTTCACCGTAGCCGGAACTAGTTTCGGGAGAATCTAAGGTATCCGCCTTTCTTTTGTGGCCCTTAGAACTGAATTCCTGACCCGCCTCCCGTTTGTATAGCCGCATTAGTTCTTCTCTGCTCATATCGTAGGCATCACGAACACCCTTCAGGCTTATAAGCTGCTCGCAGCACTCAGTGAGTTCGAAAACCGTTTTCTTTCTTGTATCGTCTGCCTCGTTCGATGAGCCTCTTTTTCTTTTCTTCGGAGGACGTAGTCTCGCAAGAGCCTCTAAAGCAGTCTCCGCGGGCTCCAAAATCTCTATAATCGATTGCAAAAGATCCGTGAGGGCCCTCACGTGACGCGGTTTTGCTGCAGCCTGTTGTCGAGTTGCTTGAGCTTTTCTGGCCTTTGCAATATCCGCTGATTTCACACCGCCCATCCAGGCATCTTCTGTGGTCTCGTCATCGCTATTTGCTTCTCGCGTATAATTCATGTCTTTATCAAAAGTGCCATGCTCTGCCTCGTCTTGCAAATTGAAAGCCTCCAATTGAACCTCAGGTAAGCTTTTGATGACTCCACGTGAACTAGGGTCTTCAATGCTGGCATAATATTTTTGAAGCTGTTCGACCTCTGACGCTCCGTAAACCTTGGCCTCACTCTCGGTGGTGCCCTCTAGACCTTGTTCCTGCACAAATTGCTCCATATCTAGGAGGCGAGGGTTTTTTTCTGGTGGCTTGTCGCTTTCAGGGTCCGAAGCAAACATGTCATCATCTCCGTCGTTCGAATTGTTGCTTTCGTCATTCTTACGCCAGTTGTGATGTTGCTGGGTAGCGCTATTGTCTGAGTCAGCGGACTCGTCCTCAGAATCTGACTGATAGCCGAGCTCGAGAGACTTTTTCACGGCAGACTCCTTCTTGTTCCCTGCTAAGTCTTCTTTATACGGGTCTAGCTCGTTCATGTGTCGCAGTAACGGCTGGTGCTAGACGTGAGATTGAGTGTGGGGTCTTCGATGCGCGCAGACGCGACGTGGTTCACATTCATTTTCACCTCCATGGGAGACATCACGCTCGACGATGTTCTAGATCTAGAACAGGAATTCTACGCCACTGGATTCAAGGAGGGTCACGATCGCTCTTCCAAAGAACAGTATCTTGAGGGGAAGATATATGGGCTTCAGACGGGCTTTCAGAGGTTCTTGGTGGTAGGTTACATCAAAGGGCTCATTGCAGAGTGGCGCCACAGCGACAACAAGGCTGTTCAATTACACTTGGACCTGCTAGAAAAGACTCTAGGTGAACTCCTGACTAGCAATGATGATTCTGCGGTTAAGAAGTATGAGAAGGCTATTATAATTGCTCGCAACAAGGTCCGCCTCATTGCAACACTAACTAAAACTAGCTCCAAAATCAAAGATCTAGATGCTTTGATCAAGGAGGTGGGCGGATCTCTTCAGGTGTCCGAGAGCTTGGATGATATGTGGTGATTTTAACGATCTAGCCTAAGTGACTATATCGCTGAATAGTCTTTTGGTAGCCTCCAGTGAACCAGATGCGGCAAGCACTAGAGTAAAACACTTGTATAGACCCCAGTTGTCATTGCAATTCAAAAGGTAAAGTCGAATGGTAGAGGCTTATCTGGTGTTTCCAAATGATAGCTTAGGATTCCCCCGAGAGGGCAGTCATTCACACCAATAATTAGGGATTCATCCCGGCCATTTTCCGTCGGTCCAAGATTCAACCCAATGCATTTTCCGATGAAGTCGATGGACTGCACCCTGGGTAGAATTTCTGACAGCCTCTTCAAGTCTCTGGTGGAAACGACCCCCACATGGTCCAAGCTTTCCGCCCAAACGATGTGATCTCCATAATGGCCGAACTTACAGTTCCGAACAGGTCCGCCCAAGACACCGCCGTCAATATCAAAGGCGTAGGAGCCAAGTGCACTGTTCCACACGAATGTGCTTTCATCTGTTTTCCTTCGATCCCACAACCTCACTGTTCCATCTTGATTTCCAGAAACCAAGAGATTTTCGTCAGCAGGGGACCAGTCACAGCTAAATCCGTAGTCCTTATGTCCCCTGAATCGTGCGGATGTAGTGAAATGATCCTTCTTGAGACACCGTCGGTCAAGAATGAAATTATCGGTTGAGTCTGCGGCAATGAAGTATTCGTTGGGATTGTGGGGGTTCACGCTGAGGCAGTTTATAGCAAAAGGAAGGCTCATCGACCTCCTAAGAAAGGACTTTCTAATGTCAAGTTGTCGTAGCTTGAAATCGTTCGAAGCCACCAAGATTGTGTCGTTCTTCTCAATGGTAATGTGATTTGTGATCCCATCCGTGGATTTCGAAATCTGGAGCTCGCCGAGAAATGAAGGATGGAGAGCATCTTCCAAGGAATGCATGATCAAGCCTCCCTCGAAGGTTCCTGTTGCTAGCAATTTGTCTGAGCAAGCTAGCGAAGAAACCCTACTGTTTGCGCTTCGCTGTAACTGGCTGGAATCTAGAATGCAGTCGAGTTTCTTGGTATCGGTGGGTGCCTTTTCATCAGGCATCATTCTTATAATCTTGAAAAATGAATGGTAGTCAGCCAGCTCAACATCGATCATGCTTGGCACTACGGACTGCAAGTTATGGTCGAGGCTGTATGCGGATGGATAGAATATTCCATCGGCCTGGTTTTCGCCGCAAACGACTAGAGATCGGAGCTGGAAGTGAGTTATGTGATTTTTTAGCCGGCCATAGAAATTCTTTCTGTTGAAGAATTCTGTTTTGACTTCATAAGACAAGATACTTAAATCCTTCTGGTTAGTAAAAGCGAAACAGGTGACACGATGGCGCAACATACTTTCAGAGCTTCTGCTCGGGAATTGGGCACATTAGTGAACCAGGACCCGCTGCCGATTCTTTGTCTTTCTTGGTAGAACTTGCGGCGGATACTGGGGCCCCAGGGCACACCCTGGACATTGGCGGGGACGTCTGGCTTGGGGTTGCAAAAGGTCAAAGTAGACTCCCGCTCCTTGATAAAGTTTAAAATGTTCAAGATGTCTGTATTGGTCAAGCTTGACTTTTCGTCATAGAGGAGATTGTGTAGGAACGACAATGACTCGGACAGCTTTAGTTCGTAGGCATGGGGCAAATCGAGATGGCCGCCCGAATCCTGTAGAATCCCGGAATATTCTGGTTGGTCCGGCCACATGGATTCCTCCGCCAAGTGCTCCCGAGATAACTGGACCGCCATTCCGAACGTGAAGGGTTAAACCCGGGGATAGGCTCTGAGGTGATGAGATGGGGTACCGAGATAGCAGGTTGGCTACTCAACAGAAGCTTATGGTGCTGGTAATGAAACGTGGGCCAGATTCTGATAAGCGCAGCAGAAGTTGTTTCGGAGTTATAGAGTTTGCGCTGGCTATGGGATGAAAGTTGGGCTTTGATTTCGCAGCTGTGTGGTGCATCACGAGCAGAGGTTAGCGAGGCCTACAGATAAGCGCTGCTTGGCATGCCTCAAGCCCGAAAAACAAGCATGGCCGGAGAAGTGAGGCGTGAACTTACGAAGGAAGCAGCATCATGACTCCGTTACATACTATACAGATGTCTGCAGTGTCCAATTTGTAGGGTGCTCAATGATCCAACCAGGCAGGTATTCTCACTGAGTCAAGTTTCCGTCTGTCTGAGTTCGGTCTTTCAGCGGTGACGCGCATTGCAAGCGTCGGGCGCATTCAAATGTCGGTCCCTCGAATGTCGCCGTCATTCAAATGTGGGCCCGTTCCGAGTTCGGCGATCGCAAGAGAATCACCCACACTTCAAAGAAATCCCTTCTTCTTTAATGAGGCCATGTTGGCAGCCCAGGTGGTGTCGATATTGTGCTGGTCACGTGCCACGCCCGAGGGCATTGCCTTCTCTCCCCCCGTAATGAAGTATGCCCCGCTATCCGACAGAGACAATGTCTGGTCGAGGGCCGCTTTGAGAGAGGCTAACGAGCCCTTCTCGCAAGAGACTCCGGCGATGGACCCGGCCAAATTCTTAAAGAGTTTCGCGATAGGTCCAAGATATGGCACGCTGGTCCAATAATTGTACAACTCTGTATCCGTGATGACGCCCGGATGAACTGAGAACGCAAGAAGTTCAGGATGCTTCTCAGCAAGCTTGGAGGTGATTTCGATCGATGCTCTTTTAGCATTGGCGTACCGCATCCACGAGTAGAAAATATTGGGCTTTCGGTTGATGGTATCACTAGGGTCGTAGTACTGAGTGCAGAGAGTGTGGCCCAAAGACGTCAAGTTGATTACTCTGGGCATGCCATCGGCCTTCGAATTGGTCAAGGTGGGAAGCAATTTCATCGTGAATAAAAATGGTGCTACCAAGTTGACTTGGTATTGTATCTCGTAGCCGTCGGCGGTCATTTCGTGAGGGACTGCCATTACTCCTGCATTGTTGATCAAGATGTTCAACTTGTTCTCCTGAGCCTGAAACGCCTCGGCGCATTTCACTACGGACTTCAAATCACAACAGTCAAAATGGAGCGACCTGAGGTTACCCAAAGGGCGCTGAGCTTTGTGCTCCTCGGAGTATAGCTGGACGCGGGATTCGGCCTCTGCTTGAATTTCAAGGATGGCTTTGTCGACCTTGGCCTGGTTCCTTCCTGCAAGGTAAACACGGTATCCATGGAGATAGAGGTGAAGCACGGTGTACCAGCCGATTCCAGAGTTTCCCCCGGTCACAATTGCGGTCCGCGTATCCGCTGCGGGATCAAAGTAGGTTGCCTGAGAGGGGTCGTAGAAATGAGACATGGCCAAGCTATGTGTATTGCACTGAGCTACTGTGTGATGTGCTGTGCTACTGGAGATAGTAATCACATGGCATTGATCGCGTGCTCGTGACCCTACAAATGATTGAGCCGAGGGCACGTGCGCATCTTTCATGTGATAAGTCTTTTTTCAAAGCTGCGTACAATGCGTGCAGCCAGGCCCGGGCTAAGCGTTATCATATGCAGTCTCGTCAACGCAGCTCTTGAGCATATCCATTAATCTCAGTCATCTTCTTATTGCCTATAGTATTTATATATACTAGGAATTCACTGATGACCTCTGATGACCTTATTAATATTGATAACTTCTAGTCGGGGTGAGTCCACCTGGCTTTACAGTTTCTACTGAGAGCTAGGCCTCAGACGACTCAGACTCGTCCCTTCCTCATTCCCAGCTACTGGTACCAATGAATGTATTGTATTATTGTTTCATCTGTCTCCACCGCACATTTGAACAAAGTTCCTGGCATCGAAAGGTTAGTGGTCTCAATCCTGCTTTGCCGTCCTGTATCCGAGGGTCCCGACACTCGGAGGCTTATGTTCAACGCGTGGCATTAAAAAGTCTCTTGCATTGATTTTATTTGCATTGAATTTATTTTGCAGTTTTCTTTGCCTTGAAAGGTCTCCGCACTGAAAAGTCTTTTTACTGGAATATTCTTTGCACGTTTTAGAGCTCCCGAATAACCATAGGAGTTGTTCGGGTCGAAACTATAGCACAGTAGCTTGACAAAATGTTCAGTCAAGAAGAGGAGTGCCTGTAGGCCGGGTAGAAGCGTTCGATCGTTTAAAGCCCAATATACTCCTAAGAGTCAAGAGCTGAGGTTAGATCATGCAATATCTCCCTTGTTTCTCTAGGATTGGCGATCCACACTGTACACGCGCTCAA
The DNA here is from genome assembly GCA_002370295.1 of Metschnikowia bowlesiae. Taxonomy (NCBI): domain Eukaryota; kingdom Fungi; phylum Ascomycota; class Pichiomycetes; order Serinales; family Metschnikowiaceae; genus Metschnikowia; species Metschnikowia bowlesiae. Next base: position 12,462 of record NLAK01000002.1, on the reverse strand, counting down.
CCGCGCCTTGTAGTCATTTGCTCCTACTGAGGCAAACTGGTCGCCGATATGAAGACTGGAGCTCTTGGGAATCTTCGACCGATGTCCCTGCTCTTGTTCATACAAGTAGTGCTGTAAAGCTTCCACCCCCAAGGACTTATCTCCTATGTCTACCCAGACATCAGCGCCGCCATTAAAAGCACATACGCGGATGTCAGATTCGGCTGCAGACATAGCATGCACGAACGCAGGATGACAGTCCGAGTTCATTTCGAGTGAAAAACTCTTGCGTTCATGGGAGTTGGCCAAAAATTCGCTGAGCTCTTTCAGCACTGACAAAACCATTTCCTCCAAAGTCTCCCGCTGGATCTTGTAGCCATTTACCGGAATGATGCCCAACGAGCGTTCTTTGCGGATGATTCTGGTTTTGTTTTCGTCGTCCAAACGCATCCGCCTCTGTAAGTGTAGAATATGGTCATGGGCAATGTCCATGACCTGGGCGATTCGTGATTGGCTCCATTTCTTCATTAAAGGCAAGTACCAGTCTTGGCCATCGATAAATTTCAAATGCCCCGAAGCGCTGTCGAAGCGAAATAAGTAGTTGGACTCTCCGCCCATCACCAAAAAATTATTTTTCTGCGACTCCGAAATCTTGCTTGTGGTCTGGAGGGTTGCAATGAGCCCCTTCAAGCGACCTTCGTACGACTCGGCCCCTTGTTGGCCTGGATATCCGGCAGCAGTCACCACGGCCACATACACATTGTGACTGAGCAACTTGACCAAGTAGTCCACCAAAGGTGAGTCCGCTTCTAGGGATTTGCCATCCTCGTACAACGTCACGTCTCCGTCGAACGTAATCAAGCGAAGTTTGGTTTCAGGCTCTGCCCGGCTCGCGAGTGCCAACACCTGCGCGGTGTTCAAGATGATTCGAATGTCGTTGAAGGACGGACTCACCAATGTTCTTCGCGAGATCAGTCTTTTCTCATCCTCAATTAAAAATGCTTCCTTCAACGGAAGCCGCGTGAAGAATCGCCCCGCACTAGGCACCAATTGACGGAGACGAGTACTAGCCACCCCCAGTGGTGCCAAGTGCCGAATGTCCAAGTCAATGGTATTATCGATCAATTTCTCCACGTCATCAAAAACCTCAAGGTACCGGGTCTGGAGCGTTTTCTCCACACGCTTTTCATATGTTTCGATGAGCGCTTCGTTAGGGGAATCGTCCACCGTCAAGTACGACTCGTATGCATCAATGTTGCCGTGGAGCACAAACGGAACCGCCAAAAGACCTTTAATCCACTCAATTAGTTCGTCTCTTTTGTGGCTTTTGAGAGCATATTCCACTCTATATCTGGAGGTCATTTACACGGTGCACAGCAGTGGTGGTCGGGCCGAATGGGTCCACATTTATCCGCACCTGAGACAAGCTGCTTGTGTGCAGGCTGTCTGTTTGCAGAAGTTCATAATCTCGCATTCATGACGTAACTACATGATGTCTACTTCACGCTGCATGATGTGTTTAGATGCATTGAGGACCAGACCCCTTAAAGGATACATGTATCACAAAGTTTCCAAATAATTATGTTCTCTATTAATACATGTTATAGTCATACAAGGGAGCACTTACAAGTCCTGCTCTTCTCTTCTCTTGTCACGCTCCTCGGAGATGGACAATTTGATACCCTTACCCTTTGGCAAGGAGATGTATGGCTTACCTTGCTCAGTGCCAATGACAAACACGTTACTTTGTCTGGTGACGAATGTGTTGTCCAAAGCATCTTTAATGTGGACCAAGTCGAAGCCTCCCTCGTGCTTTTCTCTGTGCACAATAACTCCAGCACGTCCCATGTTCTTACCACCAGTGACCATCACCAACTTTCCAGTGTCGAACTTGATGAAGTCAGTGATCTTGCCAGTGGCCAAGTCGATCTTGACAGTATCGTTGGCTCTAATCAATGGGTCGGGGAACCGGATGGTTCTACCGTCATGGGTAACAGCATATGGGATGCCCTTCTTGCCCAAAGCAACCTTCTTGACCTTGCCCAACTTGTAGCTGGCCTCCTCGGATGTGATTCTGTGCACGGTAAATCTACCCTTGACGTCGTACACCAATCTAAAGTTCTCGTTGGTGGCCTCCAAGGTGATCACGTCCATGAAGCCAGCGGGGTATGTGGAGTCAGTTCTGACCTTGCCGTCGACCTTGACGTGCTCTTGCATCAAAATAGCCTTAACCTCCCTGCCGTTCAAGGCATACTTCAATCTATTTCTCAAGAAAACAATCAATGGCAAGCACTCTCTCAACTTGTGAGGACCAGCGGATGGCCTTGGAGCGTATGTTCCGGACAATTTGTCCAACATCCAGTGGGATGGAGCTGCCAATCTCTTAAGATGCTTCTTTCTGAGGGGTTAGTATTAAGCAAGGAGCTACGAAGTCGACTCTAATTGAGCAGATGCACTTTAAATGGCTTGACATATTTAGATGCACACAATTTCAAATATCTTGCCTCGGAGAATGACACGCGCAAGAATGATCGTGACAGCAATTTGCCACGACCGTCCTTAACACGGTTCAGTTCGAGGTCGAAATATTCGTGAATTGGAGATCTAACATCAATCTTTCAACCTGCATCACACCCAATTATCAAGACAAGGCTCCCATCCGCGCCAATCCGAAGATGTGGCTGGAGACTGGCTGACGACCCCGGAGGGAATGCAGTATTATCAGTAAAATCAATTCGTGACGAAATGATCACTATCAGTTGCCTTTGTTGAGTCTGTCTTCTTCTCAGAAAGCAGTCTAGACATACGGGCCTCTTGCCATTTTGATAATCAGTGGAGTTGAGAAAAGGTTGTGAAAAATTTTTCTGAGCTTAAATATAGTGCGCGCCGCAAATGTCCTGCATGTGCGTGGTCACGTGAACTGGCTCTAGGGCTTTTATTGCGATATTAGATTTATGAGGACAAATATCTTGGCTACTCTAGTGTTATCATAGTGCCTGCACTAAGACCGCCCGTAGTTTTACCTATCTCTTCGATTTGTGGAGTTCTAGCTCGCGAAAGAGAAGCCATGCTTTAGATTCCACAGTCGACTGGAGATTTAGTAACAGGAGATGCTTCAACATTTCGATACAATAATCCGGATTCTTGAAAAGACTCAGTGTGCCTAAATGACTGTACTCTTAGGATCCTCATAGTTATTTGTGTTGAGAGCAGAACCACCCTTTCCACTAGGCATATTGGTCTCCATATCATTCAGAGTGTGGGACTTGGCATTTTCAAGGGCTAGCCTTTCCACGCGGGACTTGGTGGTCACCCTCTCAACTTCTGCACCTGTCATCACTTTAATCCAGTCTATTTTCAAGTTAAAAGGACCGTATTGCTTGTCCAAGAGGCCAACCCCAACGGTCTTCACCTCGGACTTGTTAAGTTCACTTCCGTCCTGAATCACGCCCCAATTGGTCATGACGAAATCATTCAAGGGAATAACCACGGTCTCCCATTCACCGGGATGATGCAAAAACAATCTGTGCTGAAACAAGTCAGTGATAAGAGGTGTATTGGCCTGAATATTGACCAAGTACTTGCGGCGATCACCCTTCACCCTGAGCACTAACAGGCTGTACTCGGTCCAGTCCCAGTAAGAGTCGCCAGAAAACCACGACTCCTTCTGGTCCTTAGTCCTGAACATCGCATACCCGGATCGGGTAATCTCTGGATTATCTTTGGGGAGATCCAAGTTCAAGTTGCCATAAAAGTGGCCAGCCTTGGAATCGGGGTCAATTGTGAAGTTTGCCTCCGAGAAACCGCCCATTTCCTTGTCACTGCGGACCATTATTCTGGACAATGATTCCTCGGGATGTTTCAGGAAATTCACCACGGTCAGGAGTGCCGTGCTGGGCTGTGCTGCTTTTGAGAAAATCCGGCTCAACGGAGAGCTCAATCCAAGCGTTCTTAACGACATTATGCCTCGAAAGAAAATAGGGCTATAGAAATAGGTGGCGTAGGTGCGCAACGTGCTGGAAGCTTGTGAGTAGTGCGCTCACTTATCGTGAGTGCAAGTCCGATATAGTCCCCAAACCACAGAGAGCAAAAAAAAAGACTCCCGATGCACAAGTACGTAGAAGTGTTCGCGGAATATCGGAGTTTCCTGGATATGTGAGCTCAAAGCCGAAAAGAATTTGACCTCGCCAGTGGCAGCTTAGGTGAGCCAATTCTTAGGAGCAAGATGATATTTGTGAGCTTGGCAGGTGTTGCTTGCTGAAGAAAACTTGGAAAGCTGGACCAAAGTTCTGAATTGCTACTGCACCTGATAGCGAAGGAGCAATGAAAAAAAAAGCGGTACAAAACCGAGCTTCCAGGGCGGCGGCCACTGTATTTATAATGCACAGGTTGAGACATTCTCGATGCCCCGATCTCACGCAAGAAATGCGGGTAGCGAGACCCCTCAACAGATTAGAGAGATACGCATGCAGCGTGGGAAAAAGTGGTGGTTATCGGGTGCAGCATACAGGCACGATAGTAATGGAGTGTGCCCCGGGCTGCACCACAGTAGCATGTATGCAGTGACGCCCCACAATAAAAGTTAAACTTTAGTCTTGCCCTTCCGGCGTAATCACAGAGCCTCCTGCGAGCAGACCTCCGCGAGTGCGACTATCTGAGGGGCGTAAGGGCAAAATTTCTGGCAACTCTAACCCTCTCTAGCAAGTAGCTTTCACTCTCCCACTAATTGCACCAAGACTCCAGAGCAACGTTTCGGCACGTTTGCTTGAACCTTTCTTTCGTATAAGTATATACAATCAATCATCTCTGCATCTACGAGTCATATTTGATGTGCATAATTCCTATGGCTCCGACATTTCAGGAAGTCCGGAAATTTCAATTCCGCAAGCTTCCCCACATTTCAAGTGCAGCGGATCGAGCATAATTTCAGGATCGCATGATGAGGGCTCTGACGATAAAAGGCCCCTCTATATAGGGGGCCAAGAAAAGGCACTGCTATCGCATGCATAGCAATATAGAAGAGGTCGTCATCTTTGTATGCGCTCACATATAGCTAGCTTGTTCACATCAAACTTTCCTTTCGTTATGAGGCCGAAGTGCCTGCCTTGGTAAAAGCTTACTTGATGGGCCAGTATCCGGGAAATAAGAAATGCATTTTTTCCAACAACTCCTTTTTGACACCATGAGTACTGGTACTCACGGAGTATTTCATTGAGCCATCCAAATCAGAGCCAAGACCCAGCGAGCCCTCGGCCATTTCCCTCGAAACCACCTCCACCAATTTGGCTGCTACCTTGGAAGCATTTGCCAGGTTGGCCTTCAAGTTCCCCACAATGGTTTCCACGGTGACGGGCTCCTCCGACTCGTTCCATGAATCGTAATCCGTGGACATACAGATCATTTGGTACGAGATTTCTGCTTCACGAGCTAACTTAGCCTCTGGTAAAACTGACATGTTAATCACAGACCCTCCCCATGATCTATAAAGTTTGGACTCTGCCCGAGTACTGAACTGAGGACCCTCCATACAAATAACGGTCAAGTCTTCGCCTTTGTTGGTGAGCTGTTTAGTGTGCAACGTTGGCTGCTTGTTGTGGTCAGCACCATCCAAGAACCCAGAGGAGGGGATTGTTTCGGCAATGAGTTTGTTGAGTTTCAAGTCAAATGGCTCGCCAAAAGTAGCGTGTGCAACGAAGCCCTGTTCGAAGAATGTCGAGGGCCTGATCCCTTTGGTACGATCAATGATCTGGGTGGGGAGTACGAAGTCACGAGGCTTGATCTCTGGCTGCAATGACCCCACAGCAGAAAACGAGATGATGGCTTTGACTCCGAGCTTCTTCAATGCAGCGATGTTGGCTCTCAGCGGCACATCCGACGGTAAAAGATCATGGTGGACGCCATGCCTGGCCAAGAAGGCAATTGCATGGCCCTCCTTTGTGACCGAAACGGTAATTGGGCTTGAGGGAAACCCCCAGGGCGTGGACACAGTGAGTTTGGCCACGGGCTTGAGGCTGGGCAAGTCGTAGAGGCCAGTGCCGCCAATGACAGCAAGCAGAATTGGCTTATCGTAGGAGTGGGGTAAGTTCTGTGAGACGAGATCTTCTCTGTGTAAGGACATTTTGGAAACAATCTTGAAGCAGTGGGCGTGTCGTGTGTTGAAGAAGCGCCTCGTGGTGGAAGTCAACATTACCGCAAAATTGCCCTCCTGTATACAACAGCGTATTTTCGCAGTGCACGTTTCTGAGTCCACACTTGATCAGGGATCAACGTCAGCCACGAGTTCGAGAGCGCTCGTGCTTTTCTTACCATTCGCGAAGTTAAATTTGGTCCATCAGACAAATCGACTATTTGACATATTGACATATTGGCTAGCTGAATGATTGGACTGATTGACTGGCTGAATGATAATTGTGTACCTCATTTAAATCACATCAGTCTTTGATTAATTTTCGCCGAGTTCGTCAATGCTACTTGACTAAGTCATCCGCTCACCTCCTCCTAGCAGATATTGTGTGGCGAATCCGTCTTACGTCAGGTAAAATTTTCAGGTATGCATTAAATACGAGTTCAACTACTTATTCGGTACTCATATGGATTTTTCGAATTTACACTTCGGATTTGGCCTTTAAATCGTCACGTTTATCGGCGGAACAGCTCTATTTTTCTCCCAAACCGCAAATGTGCAGGAAGTTGAGACCCTACATTTTGTGGCTAATTTATCAGTCAGCATCACGGGCCGATAGAATTCTCCATTAGACAAGCGGAAAAGCAAAATGTGTAGAAAAGATGTGACGGCCATGCAATTCTAGCACTAGTAGCACTCACGGGTGTTGCAGCCGAGCGTCGCACGTGATGCACGGATCCCGGAAAAAGAAAATCGTGCACGCTCCGCCGCCTTGTTTGATTACCCAGCTTGCCACTCCTTAGCACTACTCTCAACAACATGATTCCAGCGCTCCGCCCTTGTCTGAAAAACTATTACATGGTGCCCCGTGTGGCTTCGCTAGCGGCTTTTCGTACAGCTGTCAGATTCCTGTCCAAGAAATCTGGCGAACCTCACCCTTTGACATCTACTGACGTGGAAGGTGCCAAGGAGCAACGCATAACACCCCTTGAAAGCGAAAAAGAGCCGGAAACAACACACGTATCACCTACAAAGTACATGTCCTTTGACCAGCTCCCAAAACCCTCCAAAGAGTTGCAGGATATTTCCTTGGAGCAGTTCAATGCTTCATTGAGGATGGAAGAGTTCGAGAGTCCGCCGCTGCAGGCGAATGAAGAATTATTAAGTGACTATAGACATAATTTCAAACTATCTTCCAAGCACCTTGTTCCCAAAAACCAGAAACTGCTCGACAAGCTCAAAGTTAGCGGCAGCTACACACCTAATCTCACACTACTCGGTATTTACCAGGACACAGACACCATGGTCAGTGGTCTAGAGGATCACCCGCTAAAGGAATCAATAACAGGTATGTGTGTTCTCAACCCTTTGCTTCATGAAATCAAGAACAAGTCTCTTTGGGAGATGTTTCCTGAAGATAAGGCCTTCGGTTCCCCACCTTTTGGCGACAAGTTTCACTTCAACTTCTTCAAAGAATGGGAGGCCTCCAAGAAAGACAAACTCAAGGAGTTCGAGTCGAAGAAGGTGGCGGAGGAAAAGGAGTTTCAGAAGTTTTGCAAGAGCTTGAAAAAGTCCAAGTCTTTTGTTAGAAAAACTCCCACAACCTCAAGGCCAAAGGTTATCCAAGAGGTGTCTGGCAAGCCTGAAGTGGTTGAAACCAGCGGGAGGAAGAAGCTCGATCGCTCATTGATTAAACAGTACCGCAAGTTCAGGAAAGAGCAACTTCTGAAAGGACTTCTGAACAACAAAGAGAACAAGTAATTGGATGGCCTCACAGAAAATAGGGTGAATGCTTGTGGGCTTCTACGGGAGAATTTGTAAGTACTTACGGGTTGTTCGCAGGTACGCACAACAGAGAGAATTTGCAGACATGAATTAACCACTCGGGATTTTGAGGATCGAGTTTGGCAGGTTGAAACAGTCCAATTGAACATGTTGCCGACTGTAATAGAGCGATATGTGTATATAGATCAAGGGAAGCTCGCGGAAATTTATGCAAAGAAGTTCATCGGTTACTCGATGATTCTCAACTCCACCTCTCCGTATCCGAATTTGTGCTTGTTGTGTGCATACAAGCGCTTCAACTCCTCCAGGTATAGTCCATGGTAGTGATCAAGTAAGTCTTGAGGAATTTGCTTTCTTGTCGTTGTCGCTTGCGGTTTCTTAGTCAAACTCAACAAGTTTGTTAGCGAGGACAGCCTTCTCTCCCTCTTGACGGGAACTTCTACAGCATCCGCTAAAAGATTTGCCGGCACATGAATGGGCTTGCCAGTAACAATATTGATGGGAGTTCTGAAGGGTAAAAACCCGAAGTCATAGATAAAGACCCCTCGGGCGCTGAAGAAAGGGAGAGTGAAGTGGAAGTTCTTTTTCATCCACTGCTGAAACGAGTGTCCCCAGGACCCTGGAGACGGGGTTGTGAGATTGTAGATGTCGGCCTCGCCAAAAGCGAATACTGGCACTAGCAGCACATTGCCTAGCTCAATGGCTAGTTTGACAAAACCTTTGCGCTTGTTCAAGACTAAGCGGATCTGCTTTTTATCAGCATGCGCGACGTCGGCATTGGCATCCGGGGTGCCTTTATCATAGCCTATCCCCACTCGATGGTCGCTGCCAACCACATCGTTAAGAAGAGATTCCTGAGCCCCGCCAACCACAATACATACGGAGTTATCACCGTTGCTGATCAAGGACTTGATATTTTTGGCGCTGGCACTGGTCAAGCCCAAACTGAGAAGATAATCTCTAAAGAATGGAAGAGAGAATTGCTCGCTTAGCGTGAGGGGAAAGATAAACCCAAGGCCGGGAAAAAGTCGCTTGTCCTTGTCAGTTTTGTGGAAGAGGGCACTTAAGAATTTGAAGGGCGGCTCAAAAGGCTCATTTCGCAAGATGTTGGTGCCAAAGAGACCCATGACCCCCATGGAAATCACACCGTGTGGATGATAGCCAAAAATGTAGCGAGGCCCGGAGGAGACTTTTCTATACCTGGACCTTTTTTTGTCATTTTCCCCGTCGCTAAGATGGGCCGGATCCACGTCGTTGAGTCTTTTACGGAGTCCGAAGAACCGGAAAAGTGAGTCTATGCGAGCGCGAGAGACCTCGGACACCAAGTCCTCCTCGTCGTCCGAGGCGGAGCAATCTTCGTACTTTTGCCAAGTATATGTAGGTTGCAAATGGCAAGTCTTGTGCACTCGAATGGGGAAGTAATCCACAAACCACTCCCAGAGAATGAGGTTTCTCATCCAGTCTTTGATGCGGTACACAGACTTCCCGTTGGTGGGGGTGTGCAAGTCGAACCCGTAAAACCAGATGAAGTACGGGATGATAATGGCCACCCACGCAATAGACCCTAGGTAGAGAACAAAGAGAAACAAGCAGAAGAAGAAGGGTATAGACACCGTGTGCCAGGCCACGCTTAGTGTCTGCAACCTGCGATCAAGAGTAGTATCCAATGGGGCCACATTGAGCAAGCTGGATTTTCTTCGTATGGGCGTTCGTTTTTTAGGGGTGTTTTTCTCCCCGGGGATTTCCGAAGACTGTAGCGAAGTGGACGAAGAGGCCAGGCTCACAGTGTAGTTGGAAGCACCATCACTATTGCGCTTGGGTAGTTCAGGCCGCCTCAATCTAGAGGGCAATGACTCGGGGTGGGAACTGAAACCAGTGGACATGATGCGCTTTTGGCAAGGAGCGGGGATCCAGCACGCCAGCAGACGGATGAGTACGGGCGGGCGATTTGGAAACAAGAAGGCGGCCAAGCAAGGAAGCACAAGAAGCCGACGCGGACGAAAAAAAAAAGAATCACAAAAGTGGGCCACAAGTCAAAACAAATTCTCCTGGGAGGAGAAGCACCGGGAGGGGAAGAGGGCCTTGCGGAGGATGTATGACGATGACCCGCATGCCTGCCGCACCTGTCAAGAGCCCCAGTCAAGATGAACTTTCTAAATCCAGTAAGAGTACTGTATGCCGCTCCCCGGTGCAGGTGCTGGAATCGGTTTCCTCGGAGTGCAGCGGCGCATGAATTTTGAACTCGACTAGCGTCGACGAAAATAGACCCTCTCAAATTTTTTTTACCTTGCCAACACTCCGGAACTCCACGACAAACGTTCCGCCAGGGATGTGGGGCGGCACTATGCGGTGTAAGTCATGGCAACTATATTCGCGCGCTTAAACTGGCGAGCATGCGTTTGGAGATCCATGTAGGATGGAACAATGCGCTGGAGTTGAACAAGCGACTCTATGGTGTTTCGACCTACACGACTTCTTGATGGGTTCCAGACAAATTTGACTTTGAAAAAGTTTTATGACAAGCCCCTGCAGGGTGCTTAAATTAACAGATACCTTAGCTGGCCAATGCAGCTATCATAGCGCTGAGTAACAATGTTAGCGTTATCGTTCTTCAATCCAAAGGGTGTCAAAGAATCACACAATAGCAGAAAAAGAATTCAACAGTTTTATACACAGCAGTGTAAAGGTAATGGAGCAACAGCTGTTAAAACCGGGGTACCATGTTACCCTTGAGCGCAAAATTGCTTACGATTTGCCATCAGAAGTGGATTCGGCGGAGATCCCCAAAGGCACAAGAGCTTTTTGGTTTAGATAATCCCACGAGTTAGCGCACGAGCCAAGAGAACATAGCCACTGCGGTGAAAAACACGTAGAGTCCGATAATGGATGTCACAGATTATGGGCAACTAAACAATCTCAGCTCCGAAACCGCACCTTGTGGTTCCTTGATCTTTGATGGCAGTTTAATAGCCGAGGCACTATCAAGATTATCGAAACTTCAGCGAAAATCTATTCAAAGCAGCAAGCGATGTCAAAGAATCCAACAAAACCAGGAGTATCAAGATTATCAACAGTGACAGTACTAGCAATACCATAGTAGAACAGGTTCAAGAGTGATAGTAGTGAGACCGTACAACAGTGATAGTAGTAAAATAGTAGAGCAGTGTTAGTAGCGTAGCAGTTTCGGCCTCGGTTGAGGAGCAATATTTACCGTCTGGTAGTTCGGAAAGTGGTATAATTCGCTCCCTGTAAACTCCTTAAAATGGATTTTTCGTAAATCACAGACTTCTTCATCTACTTAAAGAACCCCTTTGGAGTAGGATTTTCTGATTGTTCCTTCACAATGGGTACTGCTCAGACTCTGGCTCAGACTATAATGGCCCAAACTACAACGAGGTCGCTCAGGTCTATGGATTCACATAGCGCTTAACCACAAACTTTTACCCTATCTATTTTTCAATGCCTCACCTAATGAAGAACACCATTGTTTCATCTGCGCCCCTGCACACCTGGTCGAGAAGAGCCTCATCTGAACCACATATTGTGGTCCTGCATCCGTGTGGCGCAGCACTGTGAAATTCGCACCCGGTCGAGTGTAGATGTCTTGGGCATGAACCAATATTAGTGTTGTAGTGTTCTAATATCTCGGGTTAATTCCAGAGTCCTATAGTACTAGGGTGTTACCTCATAGTGGTCTAGTATCGTAAAGCTATAGTTAAAGTACAGCAGTACCTACTGCTATAACTACCTCAAATGTATTGATAGTTTTACGTGGTGTGACGCAGTTGTGGAGGAATTACGCGTAAATCTCACAAGCACTACAATGCAATACACTAACAAAAAAGGCATGTGAATACAACAAGCATCTTTTCCAGGTATTTCTGATTTGGCCTCGAATCACCGTGGGTGGATCTGTATGGCGATGGCCTCGAAATGAAGCATCTCTGGGTTTGAGACCACATAGCCATCCCCTCCATCAGTTGGTTATATGCGGGAGGTGGACCATACAGGTACATTCTCTTATAGATGCAATTCTCAGCGTGCAGTAGAAACCGCCACACACCGACAATACTAGAGGTGCTGGTCTCTTCCTGCTTACGTTGGAACCACTTTTGGGTATCAAGACCCCAAAGTTCCAAAACTGCAACACCTTCATTCATAACCTGACGCGATTCATTCCACTACCTCCACCTTGTAATCCTAGCACGCACCCACGAGTACACGATTCAGACATGATACTCTTTTTAAACACACAGTGTATAATACCCATGCCCGAAGCTTCATGGGTGTTCAACACATGCGGGCAAATTTGGTTGTCATGTACCAGCAGAATGGGTTCGCCTTAAACCCTGACAGAGTGGTGGCGCCACTGTACACGAGCGGCGTTTTTTTACGCCGTTCGCGCCGGCTTGCGGCGCATCTGGACTGACCATTGTACTGTGAGACCAAAGCGGATTCGCGCTCTTTAAATCGCTTCACCTGAAACATGTTGAACTGTGTGATGTGCGAACCTGTATTTGTGCAAGCTCTGGATGCAGTCCAGAGCTTGTGTGCAGACTACTGTATGGAGGATG